>WYDI02016281.1:0-52254 GCA_009867235.2 Psittacus erithacus
AAGTTAGAAACACAGTGCTGCACCAGCCACTAAGAAGGAGAAAAAATGACTGCTACTGCTGAACCCATGACAACAAGCCACTCAGATCTCAAAGGTTCACTAGCTTTTGAACATGCTGCAACACAAGAGTTCTGTATTGCATTCCACATCAGAGCAGTAAAGACAGCTGAATCACATGCAAGCCTGAGGATGCTTTAAGAAAAGATTTGGCTTCTTTGGGAATACGAGTGCATATGAAGTGGAAGCACTTGTAGAAGTGCATTTAATTTTTGGTGGGTTTTTTTGTTTGTTGGTTCGGTTTTTTTGGTTGGTTGGTTGGTTTTGTTTGTTTGTTTGTTTGTTGGATTTTTCTTTTCATCATTAAAAATAGAAGCCCTGGAGCCAATAGGCTGAGAGCTTTTAAATCGCTGATAATTTGGAGTGGTATTTATCACACCTAATTTTGCAAGTCTCAGAGTTTAGCACCTAGTCTAAACCAGGAATTTAAGCTTCCCCATAGCAGGGATGGAAGGACATGAGCACTTCTCAGACATTTTCCACAGGATGAAATGCCTCTAACTCACAGTTCCCTTCATGATAACAGGAGAAGCCTCTCTATGACAGGGTGATTGTCTGACAGTTGTTACAATTTCCTATGTTCTAATCTCAGGGCAGCAATAAGTGATTCAAATCTCCTACTGGGGCTGATAGACCCTGGTTTAACATAATATCAATTAGAGGAAGTAAGGTACAGATCTAAGTCATACAACTAAAATAAATGGTCTGATACAGACTATTTATGTCCAAAGCGGACACAGAAGACTGGTTTTCTATAAGGTTATTTGTCATATATTTTAAAGACTGTCTCGTTATTGAAATGTCATAAACTCATTTTATTCCAAATTTAAGTTAGAAAGGGGAATGGACCAAAGAATCTTTCAGTTTAGGCAGTCCTATTCTGCCTCTCACACTCTACACATACATATTGAGATGGGAAATCTAAAACTAATTGATGGTTCCTTTGAATGTGAATAAAAGTCTGGAGAACTGGTTTGAAACAAATTTACGGAAGTGCCAGGAGATGAACTTGCAGTGTTATAAATGCCTTATTTTAATAGATATGCAGGTGAAACAGATGCTTGCATCCGTATGTTCTGCACATGAACAAAATTCTCATCTGTCATATTTTAAGCTGCCTGTGATTCTTATCTTGGCAAAACCCAATAAAGAGAATATGAGGTTTGTTTGAGAGGAAGCTACAGTATCAGACCCAAAAGGTCAAGATGTCTGTGCATTCACCCCAGTTGTGAGCAAAATGGGAGTAAAGTTAACATTGGCTAATTTAGAGAAATCTCTATGGAGAAAGGAAGCTTAGTAAGTGGTTGACATTACTACCTGGATATGAAAATGGAGGGTAATGCTGGTTCTTGCTCTCTTCACAATCTTAAGGCTTAGCTCTCATTTACTTTCCAGCCTGTGGCTGTCTAACATAAAGGCCAGTAGTTTACAGTCACAGAAAAATGTGTATTTGGCAGTGACATTGTTTGAATTATAACACGATGAAACTACCTGTGTGATGTGGTTTTGTTATGACAACTGAAGCTGCAAAGATTAAGTAAAATCTGTTTCATAAAGTGGGAGAGAGAAAATTACAGTGAAGGGCATCTGAAGTGCTTAAACAACAGTTTCTTCAGCCTTTGATATGCAATTTTAACAGTTATCCAAGGTCAACACAGAGATAGCAGAATCATCCTTCAAAAGAATTTGTTTCATTTTATGACACATACCATGGTGTTCTGAATCATTAAAAGCATTCAACGTGGGGATACCTGACAGCTTGTTTAACTGAAGTTCCGGACCTAATTTAACAATCCTTAAGATGGAACATGTCTGCATGCTATACCAAATGCACAGTGTGTCATGTTTATAGTATAGGTGTGTATAAAAATATTTAGTTGATAGAAAAGAGTTCTGTTAATAGGAAAAAAATCAACATCTTGCCACAGTTATATTCAAATAATTCTAAATATTATTACTAAATATATTTCTGTAAGCTGCACTGTTTTCAACAATCTAACTTACCCACTGTCCTGGGTTCAGTGAGTGAGTGAGCAGCTGTGTGGTTCTGAGTTACCAGCTGGGTTTAAACCACAATACTCACCCACAAACATACCTCCTTCCATTAGACCAGCAGCCATTCAAAACACATAAAAAAAGACACCAACATCTAGATATTGCTGCAATTGTTTTGAAAAGAACAATATCATACTCATGTCACAAAAGCCTCCTGAACACAGAGATCACTCCTCTAGAGAAAAATGGATTAGCTCTTTGAATGAGCTACTGTAATATGATCTAAGTCCTTGGTGCAATACAATCTTTCCCCAACACTGACCATTCAGCTAAACACAAAATATGCATAAAATGATTAATCATTGTAACCCATGATAGAGGAAGATCATCTTCTAATGAAGGTTCAGCATGCATGGCTTCATTCTGTAGGGACTAACCAACTTTTCTCTTAAGCTCCTTCATAGACTTACCATAAGTAAATTAATTTTTGGCAAATATTTTTAATTCTCTGTTTCTACAGCAGGCCAGGACATAAGAGAGGCTTACACAGTTAGAGGGTTTTCTATTTTTCACCAATAATTTCTATTAAATCTGTTAAAAGTTATTACATTTATGTACGAGTCTTCCTTTGCTAATTTAAGGGGGAACACTTAAATCGTAATAGCCAGAACACCACCACTACCAGTCAAAGATACTAAACTGTAGTCACCAAAGAGGAATAGACTACTTCAAAAAGTTTCACCTCAGCCACCTTTAACATCTGTGCTAGAAGGAAATAAATTTGAACTCCTACTTTTTAAACTCATAGTTCTTAATAAAGAAATCAAACATGGATTCATGAACAACTCTGTCATGAAAGCTAGAATTTGATTCTTTTTCTCCTTCTGACAACATTGCACCATCGACTGAATAACTTAAGTCTAGCACCCACAAAGTGAGCCCTGGTCTTTCAGCCATTAATGTTTTCCACAGGCTTTGTCCATTCCACTCATAAATTGTCAAAATGCACAGAAGCCACAATGCAAAACAGCTATACTGAGAAGCCATTATTCATCCTCTCTGAAAGCATACGAACATGGACAGAGAGGAAGAGAAATAAATCTTTGCTGCATTTTTTATAACAACAGGCATGGGTTACCAGGAAAAAAAAAATAGAAGAAAAAAAAAAAAGGAACAAATCGCAATATTGCATGCCGCCTAACAAGAAAACATGTATTTGTGGGGCATTT
The DNA here is from genome assembly GCA_009867235.2 of Psittacus erithacus. Classification (NCBI taxonomy): domain Eukaryota; kingdom Metazoa; phylum Chordata; class Aves; order Psittaciformes; family Psittacidae; genus Psittacus; species Psittacus erithacus. The sequence continues at coordinate 3,282 of WYDI02016281.1, forward strand.
GTGGGACAGGGAACAACTTAGCCTGGATGGCAGTAGCTTCCATTCTGTTTTCTTTTTCAAATAAAGTGGTGTCAGGAATGTTTCCCTACTTATTTCATTAATAAAATACATAAGCACTTGGCTGTACTCAAATTTCAGTGATTTGTAATTAAAGCCTGACAATAAGAGTTAGAGCAGATAACCAGCACAAACACAGGTTGAAGTTTAAAGAAAAATAAAACAAAAATTAAAAATGGCACTCAAGATAAATGTATACACATGGAAGACTTTACTGTGTGGACCTCCACCAGCTATTACATATTTACATATAAGCAATAAAAGTCTTAACAATAATTTCTTGTTAATACATAATTTCAGCTATAATTATATGTATTGGGTTTTGATGGCAAGGTTTCAGCAGCAGGGGGTCTACAGGTGCAGCTCTGTGAAAAGCTGGTAGAAGCTTCCCCTATGTTCAAATAGAGCCAATTCTAGCCAGCTCCAAGATGGACCCATCAGTGGCCAAGGCTGAGCCCACCAGCGATGGTGGTAGCACCCCTAGGATAACATATATAAGAAGTGGGGAAAGTTACAGCTGGGGAGAAGATAAAGAATATGTGAGAGAAACAATCTGCAGATAAAAAGGTCAGTGCAGAAGGATGGTAGGAGGTGCTCCAGGTGCCACAGCAGAGATTCCCTTGCAGCTCATGGTGCAGACCATTGTAAGGCAGGCTGTGCCCCTACAGCCCATGGAGGTCCACAGTGGAGCAGATATTCACCTGCAGCTCATGGAAGACCCCATGCCAGAGCAGTCTGTTCCTGAAGGACTGCACCCCATGAAAGGGACCCACGCTGGAGCAGTTCATGAAGAACTGCAGCCTATGGGAAGGACCTCTACAGTTCTCCAGAAGGTCTCCTCTGAGAGGGAACCCACACCGAAGCACGAAAAGAGTGTGAAGAGTCCTCCCCTTGAGGAGGAAGGAGTGGCAGAGACAGCCTGTGATGAACTGACCACAACCCCCATTCCCTGTCTTCCTTCACCACTGGGGGGGCAGAGACAGAGAAACTGGGAGTGAAGTTAAGCCTAGAAAGGGAGGGTGGAGGGAAGGTGGTTTTAGGATTTGATTTTATTTCTCATTATCCTCTTCTGATGTGATTAGCAATAAATTAAACTAATTTTCCCTAGCTGAGTCTCATTTGCCCATGGTGGTAATAGGTGAGTGATCTCTCCCTGTCCTTTTCTCAACCCACAAACCTTTTGTAATACTTTCTCTCTGCTCTTCAGTTGAGGAAAGGAGTGATAGAGCAGCTTTGGTGGGCACCTGGTGTCCAGTGTCAACCCACCACATTATAATTTATATAAATGTAGTCTAACACAATATATACCTATATTAACATGTAGCTAATCTGGATTGTGTGTTGAGATAATCTTGTCATTGATGACAGTATTTGGCCAGTTCCTGTCAAGAACATTTCCAACCACTCACCAATTTCATCCAAGGGAAACCTGAGAGGACCCAAAAAGTCTAGGTCTTTAAAACCTTTTTCAAAACAGCTATGTTACTTCTACTGTCTTTATTGTTGCCTTCATTACACATCAAAGAACATGTGTATGTGTCAGTGTACATTTAAATGTAATGTTATAAATTTCATAATAACAGTAAAAAACTTCAAAGAGTCCAAACACAAGGCATAAATCATTGGTAAGGAAGTTTGATGGAACTACTTATTTACTTTAGTAAATTACCAAGTATTTTCTCATTCTTAATGGGAGATCAAGAAATTGTATTTTGGCTTTGAAACGAAAAGTAAGAATGATAAAAAGGCAGAGGAGAGAAAAATTGTAAAGGAAAACATATTGATTCTGATGAGATTTAAACTGGGAAGGAGCTTGAAGAAGGTTGACTTGAAAAGTAGGTTTACAAAGAGCCCAGGTTGAAGTAAAAATAGTGCTAGAGACATGGAGGGTGGACAGGGCAGCAGTGCTAGGCTGGTGAAAAGAATTATTGGGGCAGCAGCAGAAGAAATATCTTAAGGCGCTAAGGCAAAAATCTAAGAAGAGCTTTAGAAACATGGAGGGTGACACTGTATTAGGTTTTGGAATGAATGTTGGCTGCATTTTGTAGTCTCATTTAATATAGGTACATGAAATGTGGAAACCAGCATTATCCTCACCCCAGCATCAACAGAAAACAATTTTGAGAATAGGCTGTGTAGTAGTTTCACTAGTCATAGAATGAAACTTTACCCTGACAACAGCCAGCGAGTTTTTTTCATACTATAAGGGAAAGATTTACCTGGGGCAGAGGGAAATAAAACTATGGATGCAAGATTCAGTGGTGTTGGACATTTCAGGAACATCTCTGCCTGCAGGACAACGGATATTGGGACTGAAACATAAGTCATGAAAGAAATGGAGAACAGGTTCAAGAGAACACCACATTTACAGTGTGATGGTAAAGACACCTCAGGAACAAGAGAGAAGATTCTTGAGTCAACTATTTGCCTCTTGAAATACCTGGCAGAAAGAGGATGACTGAAAGTTACACATTAGCAATACTCTTGCATACACCCCGGCAAAAAGCTATGTGTGATAATTTAGAAATATCCACTTCTGTGATAATTTATTAATGAAATAAGAAAAAGTGATTATGGAAGCAACAGAAAGGCTGTTGGTTAACTGCAGCTAAACACAGGGAACTGAGACACTCTTATCTGGCTGATTTAAAGTTTTCAAATTTTTACTCTGCTTCCGCAGACTATACAGGATTGTTCTTTGCTCTTTGTACACCAAATCACCAGTCATATTGTGAATGATGAAGATTTTCTCTGTGCCACAGTAGGTACTGTACGCTTTGCTTTTACACGGCCTTCAAAGCTGAATAGTAATAGCAAAATTACTTATACAACTCCTTAGTGTTCAAATACTCCCATGAATCTCATTTCCTGCTTTCATTCTTTCCCCCTGCTCTCTTAATTTCCTAGGCAAGATAGTTATTATACATTGCCAAGAGATAGCACATCTTTTTGAACCTGTAAGTTATGAAATAGTCATGCTATCACTTCGGAAAATGCTAAACCCCCTGATGTTTCTATGTCATATTTAATCTCCTTTCCCAGTATTTAATCATCAAAATTATTTCACTTTTACTAATTCAGTAGAAAAACATCTCTGGAATTAATTTCATCATTAAGCCCAAAGCCGCTATGAAAAGTAATGCAATAACAGAAATCAGACTTGGCTACCATTAAGATGTTAAGACTATATCATATCAACAGAGGGCAGTCTTTGATAACTATAAATTTATATGTTGACTTGGTGAAAAGTAAACTTCTTGACTTACAAGAGAACTGTGAGTTGTGTAGGTGTCAATAAGTGATACAAATCTGTGATCCACCATCAAAAAAGTCAGAGCCTGTCATTAGGAATTCCAAAAGGCAAGTAACTCCCGCAAGTTTAGGCGGTTATTAGTACGCTTTTAACTGCAGACACAAGGTGCAGACACGCTGCGAAGCTTTATTCACACACCGCTGCCGACTACTCATGTTCGAGGAATAAAGCTGGGTATTAACTAGCGTGTTTTGCCTCAGAGCTATTTATCCCCTTTCTTTTTGGCTCAAAAGCAGGCGGTGCCGGCAGCCGGGTCTCACCCCGTCACCCCGCAGGCGCCCGCCACTCCGGCGGCAGCCCCGGGCAGCTTCTCATTGCGTGACTCCCCCCGCCCCGTCAGGTTCCCTCAGGCACTTTCCTCTTCTCTATCCCCGAGGACAACCCCGCTCCAACTGAAGGGAACCGCACGCGTCACCTCGCCGCCACCGCCCCGTGCTCACCTGTCCCCTGAAGGGAAGGGAAGCCCGAGCCACTCTAGTTCTGCCCCAGGGCGCCAGGACTTAAGGCGAGAGGGGGGGAATTCGGTGCAGGGGTGGCGGGGGGGAGCGGCGGAGCGCTCCCGCTTTCGGCAGAGATGTGCTTCTCCGATGTGGGCAAGCAGCACCGCCCTCCCCAAGGAACGGCGGTCGCGGTGGCTGCCGGCAAGGCTATCACGCCTCCCGCTTCCCCTTTCTCCTCACTCCCGCACGGCCAGAATTCTGCCCACCGCGTCCCTAGTACGCACTCCTCAGAAATCTGCTGAGGGCCATGGGAGGAACGAGGAGGCTGCCCCGGGGTAGCTTGCAAGATTGGCAAGCAGCTCTTTCCAATCGCGTCTGGCGACCTCGCCCCCCGCGGCTGCCTATTGGCAGCTTGTAGGCGTAGGGCGGGTCTTCGCAAGCCGTGGATCTCCCCTCCGGCACGGAGCGCGCTCCACTCAGAGCGCAGTGTGTGCGTGGAGGGGGTATTTCTGGACTGGCCGCGCCGGCGGCGGGAGAGGGGCTGTGATTCGGTACCCTTAGGAGCAACTAGCGCTTCGCTCTGCCCGCAGCAACGATGCAGGTTCTCCCCGCCGCGCCGCGGCGGCTGCTGGCTGGCTTGCTTCTGCTGACCAGCTGCGTCGGGGTCGGGTCGCCGGAACCGCCGCCAGGCAGTGCCGCAGTCGCTTTGCCCTGGGCGCCGGAGGCGGACCTCGTCGTGGTGGCTAACCGCGGGCTGCGGGTGCCTCTGGGCCGCTCTGCCTGGCTGGACCCCACACGGGACCTGGTGCTGCAGGTGCATCCAGGTGACCGGTGCCACCTCACCGTGCTGGACGAGGACCCTCTGTGGCAGCGCCCGGGCCGGCTAAGCCCCGGGCGCTTCCCTTGCGACTTCGGGGCCCGTGAGGTGCAGTACTCCCACCTGGGCGGCCGCAGCCCCGCGCGGGACCGCGTCCGCCTGCAGCTGCGCTACGACTCTCCCAGCCGCGCCTTGGTGCTGCCCCTGGTGCTGGAGGTGGAGGTGCTCTTCACTCAGCTGGAGATCGTCACCCGCAACCTGCCCCTTACCGTGGAGCGCCTGCGGGGTACCAGCAACCCGCTGGACGCCCGCAGCCTGGAGTTCGCCTTCGAGCCGGGCCGGCAGCGCTGCCGGGTGGGCCTGCTGCCGCCACTGGCTGGGCTGCCCCGCTACGGAGAGATCCTCAACTACCCACAGGCGGCGGTTTCACCGGCGGCGGCCGCCGCTGCTGAGGAACCGGCGGCGAACGGCCCGGTTCCCGCTTCGATGTGGGACTGCGAGGAGTTCCTGCGCCTGGGGCTGCGTTACCGGCACACGGCAGCCGGCGGCTCTCCCAACCGTGACCTGGTGCCGCTGGTGGCAGAGCTGCGGGAGGCGACAGGTGGTGGGGCACTGCTGAAGCGTGAGTACTTCCAGGTGCTGGTGCGGATCCGGGCCGGGACTGAGAATGTGGCCCCCAAACCCAGCTTCTTTGCTATGCTCATGATGGAGGTTGACCAGTTTGTCCTCACTGCACTCACACCCGACATGCTGGCAGCTGAGGATACCGAGTCACCACCAGACCTGCTGATCTTCAACATCACCTCTCCCTTTGGCCCTGGCCAGGGCCACATGGTCAGCACAGATGACCGGAGCTTGCCAGTTTTTTCTTTCAGCCAGCGAGATGTGAGGGAGCTGCGCATTGCTTACCAGCCCCCGATGGAGGACTCAGATCGGGAACAGCTCTTTGAGCTTGAGCTGGAGGTGTTGGACCCAGAGGGTGCTGCCTCAGAGCCTTTCACCTTTGTGATTGTGGTGAAGCCCATGAACACTCTGGCACCTGTGGTGACCCGCAACACTGGCCTTGTGCTCTATGAGGGGCAGTCACGGCCTCTTTCAGGCCCTGGTCCGAACCCCAATTTGGTGATCAGTGATGAGGATGACCTTGAGCAGGTGCGGGTGAGTGTGGTGGCAGGGCTGAGGCATGGCCACCTCACTCTCCTGGAGGACACTGAAGCACCTGCAGCCCCTCGTAAGCACTTCACAGTGGCTGAGCTGGCAGCAGGCCGGGTCATTTACCAGCATGATGGCAGCGAGTCTCCACTCAGTGACAACTTGGTGCTGCGGCTGGAGGATGGTGGATCTCGCCATCATGTTGAGTTCCTTTTTCCTATTACCCTGGTGCCCACTGATGACCAACCACCCCTACTCAATGCTAACACAGGGCTGGACATGGCTGAGGGTGAAATGGTGCCCCTCACCACCCGTGCTCTTAGTGCCACTGACATTGACTCTCAGGATGCCATCCTGCTCTTCACAGTGGAGTCTGGCCCTACTGCAGGGCAGCTTCTCCTCCGTCAAGCGCAACCACCTCCTGGCTGGGAAGAGGAGGAAGAAGATGAGGGATTTTCTTGGAGGAGGGTGCCAGGTTTAGGGGGGAGCTCTGTAATCTATGAAAAGCCAGTGAGAGAGTGGCTGCAGCAGGACATTACTAATGGGCATCTCTATTTCCGCCACTTGGGGCCTCACAGCCCTGGCCCTGGGGTTGTGTTGGACCAGTTCATATTTAGAGTTCAGGATGACAATGACCCACCCAACCGCTCTGGACCACAGACTTTTGTGATCCGGGTTCATCCCATAGACAGATTAGCCCCTGAACTGCACAGCAGCAGCAGCCTGCACTTAATAGTTGCAGAGCAGCAGGTGACCCCACTGCGGAGGAAGCACTTGTGTTACACAGATCAGGATTCAGGGGATCGTGAACTCCACTACACAATAACTCAGCCCCCCACTGACACTGACACTAATCATTCACCAGATGTATATGGAGCCCGCCTTGGATCCCTTGTGCTGACTGAGGATCACTCTGTGGAAGTTACCCACTTTACCCAAGCCCAGATCAATCATCACAAGATCTCATACCGTCCCCCACAGGAAGAACTGGGGGTGGCTCCTCATTTGATTCAGTTCCAGTATCAAGTGCAAGATGCAGCTGGCAATGCAGCTGAAGGGACTTTCACCATCTATCTGCAACCTGTGGATAACCAGCCTCCTGAAATCACTAATACTGGCTTCACTTTGCCTGAGGGAGGCAGCCATGTCCTTAGTCCAACAGAGCTGGATGCCAGTGACACAGACACTGAACTTACTCACCTCAGATTTATCCTGACCCAGGCTCCCCGTTATGGTCAGTTGCAACTTTCTGGATACAGTTTGATTCCGGGAGGTGTCTTTGGCCTGGATGATGTCAGACAAGGGAGGGTGGTATATGTTCATGGTGGAGCTGAGACCAACAGTGATACCTGTAGGCTTGATGTGAGTGATGGGGTTCATTTTGTGCCCATCACACTGAAAATGAATGTGCACCCGGTTGATGATGAGGTTCCTACGCTGCGGTTGCCCCCAGGCACTCTTGGTTCCTACCTGGATGTGCTGGAGAATGGTGCTGCAGAAATCACTGCTAATGTCATTCAGGGAACAGATGAGGATACAGACGATTTAATGTTGACTTTCATTGTAGAGGATCCTCCTCAGCATGGGAACATCCTGGTCCAAGGAGTACCTGCAGAGAGATTTTCCCAGAGAGATCTGCTGGATGGTATTGTGGTATATGCTCACACTGGTGGTGAAGTAGGCCTTCTGCCTAAAGTAGACACCTTCAATCTTACCTTGTCTGACCTGTCTGAGGAGTGGAACGTCAGGGGCAATGTTGTTCAAGGAGTTTCAGTCTTGGTGACCATTCTTCCTGTTGACACTCAAGCCCCAGAGGTTTTTATAGGGGAGCAGTTCATGGTAACAGAAGGTGACAAACGGGTCATTACTCCTGCTCACCTCAGGGCTGAAGATGTGGATACTCCTAATGATGATATACTTTGCACCATTGTTGCTCAGCCTGCATCTGGGTATGTAGAGAACATATCTCCAGCCCCAGGATCTGAAAAATCCAGAGCAGGTGTAGCTATAAGCGCTTTTACCATGAAAGACCTCCGTCAAGGACATATTTTTTATGTCCAAAGTATACATAAGGGTGTTGAGCCGGTTGAAGACAGATTTGCTTTCCGCTGTTCTGATGGCATTAACTTTTCCTCAAAGCATTTTTTCCCCATTGTTATTATGCCAATCAATGATGAAGAGCCTGAAATCTTTGTGCGAGAGTTTGTTGTGATGGAAGGCATGAGCCTGGTTGTTGATACTCCTATTCTCAATGCAGCTGATGCAGACATCCCTGCTGATGAATTAATGTTTACAGTCACCAGGCTTCCTAGGCATGGCCACATTGTGAACCAGCTGGTGAATGGAACTGTCCTAGTGGAGATCTTCACTTTGGATCAGATAACAGAGAGCTCCAACATACTCTATGAGCATGATGACTCTGAGACAAAGGAGGACAGTTTTGAGGTGACACTCACAGATGGTAAACATACCATTAGGAAAACAGTACTCATCATGATTATTCCTGTAGATGATGAGACACCTAGAATGGCTATCAATGATGGTTTGGAGACTGAAATAGGAGAAACTAGAACTGTTCATAACAGAATATTGAAGGCTACTGACCTGGATTCTGAAGACAAAACCTTGACATACATTATAAGATATGGGCCAGGACAAGGCCTCCTGCAGAGAATCAAGCCTTCAGGTGGAGTTGAGAATATTACCCTGGGGATGAATTTCACCCAAGATGAAGTGGATAGAAACTTAATTCAATATAGGCATTTTGGCCAAGGAGGAGTTCGTGATCTTATCAAGTTTGATGTGACAGATGGAATAAATCCACTCATTGACCGCTACTTTTATGTCACGATAGGTAGCATTGATATTGTCTTCCCAGATGTAATCAGCAAAGGGGTTTCTTTGAAAGAAGGAGGGAAGGTAACCCTAACTACTGACTTGCTTAGCACCAGTGACCTGAATAGTCCAGATGAAAAATTAGTTTTCACTATTACCAGAGCACCTGTTCGTGGTCATCTTGAATGCACAGATCAGCCTGGGGTACCCATCTCCACTTTTACACAACTCTTATTAGCAGGCAATAAAGTCTATTACATTCACACTTCAGAAGATGAGGTGAAAATGGACAGCTTTGAGTTTGAGGTGACTGATGGCTATAACCCTGTATTTCGTACTTTCAGGATTTCTATCAGCGATGTGGACAATAAGAAACCTGTTGTGACAATCAACAACCTGGTGGTGAGTGAAAATGAATGCAAACTGATAACCCCATTTGAACTGACTGCAGAAGACAGAGATACACCTGATGCATTGCTAAAATTTATCATCACTCAAATACCAATTCATGGTAAAATCATGTTCAATAACTCCAAACCCGTCACCAGCTTCACTAAACAAGATCTAAATGAAAATCTAATTAGCTACAAACATGATGGCACAGAATCAGTTGAGGATAGCTTCTCTTTCACTGTTACAGATGGCACTCATACTGATTTCTATGTCTTCCCCAACACTGTGTTTGAAACAAGGAAACCTCAGACTATGAAGATTCGAATAATGGCTGTGGACAACAGTGTACCTCAAATTGTAATAAATAAGGGTGCTCAGACTCTCCGTCCTCTGGCCACAGGTCACATCGGGTTTCTGATTACCAACAAAGTGCTCAAAGTGGAAGACAAAGACAGTTTGCATGTTACTCTTAAGATAAGAATCACAGAGGGTCCACGCCATGGCTTCCTGATCCATCTGGGGAAAGGCAACCATAGCATCAGCCAGTTCACCCAAGGTATGACAATACATCATGCTTTCGATAGATTGCTGGAAATGTTATTTTTCATGCTAAACTCTGTAATAATTGACCAGAAAAACTTTCCAATAGTGAGCTTATTTATAATGGCTTTATTATTTTTCAGTTCTATTTATTATTTATTGTACCTGTGACAGCTTTAAACAGGAAAGAGTGTCTGCTGGATAAACATTGAATAAAGGAGCATCTTTGTTTTGGAGAGCTTACAGCCCAAACAACTGTGGTTTAGACTTTTTATCAGTGATCGAATTTTGGATAACAGAATTGGGCTGCATGTGGTTTCTGATCTTTAGAGTCTGTGTGCCTTGTTTAAACAGTTTTATTTAGGAAATGCGATGAGAATGGACAAGTTATTATTAACTAATGGTCATACCACAGCGAGGATATCAGTTGCTACACAGTCTGAATGCAGTTAACTGTAAAAGCAAAATCACTTCTCAAACATGGGGAAATAATGTATTACAAGTGCATTTGTTGACTTAATTACACAAATCATAACCACAAAGTGTTTGTGGTAAATTAAAAGGTAGTGTAAGTGTTTTAAATTTATATCAGTGCTACTTTGTATATGGAACTAAAATACTAAGTGGTATAAATAGGATGAAAACCACATGTGCTGTATGTTCTAAAATAAAGCCTCAACACAAGGCTATAATGTAACTTTAATTGAAAAGAGAACATTAGCTATTCTCAGAGAATTTTCCATGTTACTTTGCAATGAGTTAATAGGAGGTTGATCAACAGCGAAATAAGGTTTCTTGGAGGCTTCTGCAGCTATGGAGAGAGCAAACAGCAGAACAGTATGGGGACTCAAAGCTAAAGGTGCCCAGACAGGCTGGGCTGTATAGGTGGTAAGGCTGGAGATGAATACTTGTATTTTATTTCACAGAGCCCATACCAGTATGTGTTCCATGGTACAGTCTTGGCTGTAGTGATGTTCTTTTCAGATATACTAAATCTTGCAAACAGGGATGATGAGCTTCTTTCTTAATGGCTGGACTGCTGTAAGTTTTGCAGTGTTAATGCTATGAAGAGGATAAGAAGGGACCAAACCATGTCTAAACTTTGGGAACCACCAAGGTTCCTTAAGTGTAAGGCTTCAGTAGTGAACTGCAAGTAGTGTTAAGAGTGTTGTCAGAATATGTGAAAAACAGAAGAGAATGGGAGTGAGCAAATAAGCAGATTATCAGTTTTTTAGTGGGTTTTCTCTTACATTGGAGGATGTAGAATTATTGAGTGGATGGTCCTTGAAAGCAGACCGCTGCATAGCACAGTGATATCTCCCTTTTTTTTTTTTTTTGAAAGGGGGTCACTCAGTAGAGGTACATGTTCCATTCTCTTTTTTGCCATGTGGCACCACTGATGCTTTCAGTTGGCAATCTGACTATGTGTCAGGCTCATTGGTCTCTACACAGGGTGTCTTAGTATCCTGGGTATGCCTGAGCTGGGTGAGAAGCTTGCAACCCTTAGGAAAGGAATGATTTTAAAGCTAGTGAGGATCTCTATAAAGTGATACAGCTTCACAGGTCCTCTGGCAGTACTGGCACAAGCGCTCTAATTAGTGCTGAGTTGAAGAGTGTTTTTAAGAAATACACATTTCTTCAGTAATTTTGTCCTTTGGTCTCTATGAGTGAACACCTGAGCATCTGTGTTGTTTCTGTGAAATGTGTCTTCAACTTCCTGAATGCTTTTTATGATGATTTGTATTTTATGAAGCAAACACATAAAAATGTCTTATGAATGAAGGGCTAAACACTTGAGGGAAAAAAGCTGTCTGGAAAGGCTTCATGAAAAGCAGAAAGCATCAAGCTTACACTGGTATCATATGTCTGTTGAAAGAAAGAGGATTTACTGGAAGTGAAAGTCATGGATTGAAAGGGCAGTGTCTTTTCCTTTTTCCTCAGATGCCCTCTTGTCTGTAGCTGCTTTGGGTATGGGAGAGGCTGTGACTGGCAGGGAGACACAAAATCGTCTGAATCTAGAAGGCTGCAATTTTGAGAAGTAATGTGAGACACAGAGGTCTTATATAGACCAAGCTTCATACTCAAAACTCTGCATAGTTCACTGTTTTCTCTCACCTTGTGACCAGCCACCATTAATGTGCAAAGCACTGTCAAATCCAAGGTTTATGAATTTATGTGTATTTCGTGCTTACGCTGTACTAGGACAAATAATTATCTAACATTAGGGCAGAAGTGAACAAGACCCTCTTTTGTAATATCCTTAATGATCCTCATCCACTTACATCCACTGCATGTAAATCAGATTTTGTAGCCAGTCGTAATTAATAGTTTTGACTTTGGGATGCACCTATATTGGGACCTGCTGTTACACACTTGCTTTTTTTGTTTTGCTTTCCCAAGTTTTTAGGGGTCTCATCCTGCCATGTGGGGCAACCTCTTAACAAAATGCTGACCAGTTCTAGTTTCGTAAGCATTGTTACAGTCCTCCAATTTATGTTGGAAGGGACCTCTGAAAGTCATTTGGCCCAACCCCTACTCAAAACTGGGCAACTTTGGAGTTGAATGAGGCTGTTAAGGGTCACATGCAGATGAGTTTTGAAAGCTACTCAATAGCTGGTGAAGTCCATCCTAATACTTTTCCATCTCACATTCCCTGGGTTTGGGCCTGTGGTTGTACGAGTAGGCAGCCTGATCATTTTGAGTGAGGTTAACATTGATGAAATAAGATCCATTGTGTGCAAGCGGCTTGAGCAGTCTGTTTTTTCAGATTGCCTGTAACGGAAAGAGAGGGCAGAGTGATAGTTTAGTAAACAGCTTTCTGCCTTATGCTTGAGATTGCTTTTTCAGTATCTGTCCACAAAACATTATCAAGTGCTAGGAAGGAAGTCATCCTAGATTTGCAAGATGAGCTAAAAGCCTCCAGTCAAAATGTGGTTGTGCAAAATATAGTATGGCCATGAGATTTTTTGTATAATTTGTTCAGAAACAATCAGTCTGGGTCTTCCTAATTAGCATGCATTAAATACTTCTGCCACAAGTACAGCAGGCAATCTTTTGCTTGTGAGGCTTATAGAGTTAATTGGGATTGGTCAAAGGGAATATTAGAGTGTGGAAGAATTAACTTCTTGATAAAAGGTCCCCAAGTACTTCAAATAGTTGGTGCTTTTTATTTATTTTTATTTAATTGTTAAAACAATCTGAATGAGAAAGAGGCAGGCAAATGACAGCAAAATAAAATGCTCTTAAAATATGTTAAGCAGTTCCTGAGATTATTCAATTCCTATCTGTCACTTCATGTTACATCTGAAAGCAACAGCTTTAATTAATTATTATTTCGTTGTGCTTTATATTTTGTAGTTAGTAAGAGTAAATGCAGAGAAAACTTAAAGAAAAATGCTTGCCACATGGTAATTTCTCATCTAGTGCTGTCCTAGAACAAAGTAATCATAAAGGGATATTGTCTATGCATAATTGTACTGCAGTTGTCTCTGCAAGTCCGGGCTGGAATTTGTTCATAGCAGATATCCATTAAGATTAGATTATTTGTTTAAAAGTGAAGAGAGTCTGCTAAGGAACTGCCAAGTCTTTCACATTTAAAGAAGTTTAGTGGTATATAACAGATAGCTGATGTTTGTACGATGCTTTGAATGTACAAAGTGTGATGGACTGCTGAGCACTGTTTTGCGACTCCCCAGTCCGGTGTGGGTAAGTTTGTGAGTAAGGGCCAGGTCACATCCCAGAGTTGTGCAGGTGTGCTGAAGAGCCAGGAAGAAGGGGAAGAAATAGTTCAGAGTAAGGCTCTGCCTTGGCAATAATACAGCTTAGTCAATGTCTCAGCACTCATGTAGCCTCCTGAGGCCAAAAATATCTAAATGGCTGCTTCAGCCAAATCTGCAAAACTTTGCAGACAGTGATTTTATTCAGCATCTACCTTGATAATACTTTTTATCTTGTTTTTCAGGCAATTGTTTTCAGGGAGATGAGTGTATTATGTTACAAAGTGCATTTGTTTCTTAAAGAATATTTATAACCTTTAATAACCACATCAGTTTTGCAGGTTTTTCGATTAGGAAATCAGTGCCTTGATCCAGTGGAGATAATTATTTTTTTCATAGAAATTATGTTGGATGGATTTCAGAATTATGCTGGAGAATTTCAGTATCACATCAATATTTAGCAGGCACTGTAGCAATGAATTGTGCTTACAACTAGACAAGCTCTAATATAACTTGTATAACCCAAATCAGCTGTGGAAGGAAAGTGTAGAATTGCTCAAGTGACTCTGAACGTGTTCATAGTGGACAGAAAACAGGTCATTCCTTTGAAGTTCTGACAAAATTTAGATGTTTGGATGTCAAGTGGCTTTTTCTGATGCGGTGGTCCTGGTCTGCCAAACACTGGCTCAAGAGTGTTGAGTCAATATAGCTTTATATATATTGGAACCATGGAGTTTGAGAAGGCTACCCTCATGGGCAGAGCTGAACACTTGTATGTTTGCAAGATGAAAGGTTTATTTGCTCCACTGACATGAAGAGGTATTTGTTTGCATCCTCTTTATAGCCCAGTGAATTTTTGATCTTTAACTGAAACATTAATGGAAGAGATTCTTCAATGACGTATGTGCTGATAATGCTCTTAACTTGTTTGCCCTGGAAGATGTCTGGCTACTTTTGGAACTCAAAATTTTGAGGAGCTCTGACAAAAGTGCTTTTAGCTTCTTTTTACTAATGCATATGCCCTAACATGAGAGGAGAACTTGGGTGGTACTTGAGTTCCACTTTAATGCTATTAATTTATAACACCTTTTCTTTTAAAAAGTATCAGACATGGATTTTTTCCAACAGCAGTCTTTCAAAAAAAATGTCAAAAAGTAGATTTTATGTATTACATATTTCTTATCACTGTTCAAGGAAACCAGAAAGCACCATATTAAGAAATACTTTTTTTACCTTTTACATACTTTCTTTATTGCAACTGATGATTCAAAATTGTGCAATGAATTGCTTCTTACTGAAGTCTTATCTGTCTACTTACATTGCATCTGTTTGAATTCCTAAACCAGCCAATCACTGTAAGTGTTTGAGCACTGTTTATGGCAGTTGTATAGATTATATGCCATATCCTTTGAAAACATGCTGATAGGAAGGATGGTCTGGTGGAGAGGGCGTTTTTGTGGGGGTCTAAAGAGACTGAGATCTCTCTTCTGCAGAATGTGTAAAGATATCCTATCCTAGGGGTAGACAACATGCCAGAAGTAATCTAGTTTGGGGGTGGGGAAGTGGGGTGGTGTGAGTGTGAACTGATTTGTCTTGCCTCTTGAATGGAGAGTAGACCTTCACTAGAAAATACCCTGAGTTTTGCTTCTGTTTCAGCCACAGGTTTTATGTGATCTCTACAGTACTATTCAGGATGAAGTATCAATATCTTAGAGGACATACACCTCTATTTACGAAAATACATCACTAAAAATATGACATAACTCTGACTGTTGAGCCCACGTTTTTACATTTCCTTTCAGTTGTTTTTATAAATACATCATGAAAGAAAGAGGGCACTGGGGAGGGGACAGTAAAGGGAGGAGAACAAATGGTATCTGTAAAACTTCAACACGGTTAATACTGAAATTCCTGAGCTCTGCTGGAGAACCTTGATGTCTCTCTGTTGAAGATAAACAATTTAGTACATGTCTTTTTTTTTTTTTTTTTAATAAAAACAGTTTCATGCCTTCAACATTTAAAATAAAACCTGTTTTTTCCTCACTCTTTCTAGCTGATATTGATGACATGAAGATATGCTACGTTTTACAAGGGGGTGACAATGCCACCAGTGACATTTTTCATTTTATGGTTGAAGATGGTGGTGAGTACCTATGAGATCTGTGCTTTTGCTGTTCTTGAAAGAGAATGAGCTTAAGTATACTTTGGGAGTTTAAAAACATTGAATTTAATTGAGGAAAGTTCATGTTACATCCTGGTATGTTATTTTTGTTATGAATTTCTTATATTTTGAAGTATTTCTGGTGATCACAAAGAAGCCTGTTGATAAAATGGTAATTGCATCTAATGAAAAAACACTCAGCGTACTCTAGTGAGAAAGTGAAATTCTAGAAGCTCACACAGATATCTGGGGTTTCTGTATTTTTACTTTTGTATTCCCTATCCATGCTCTTGACACATAATTTCTCATATGCCTTTTATCTTGAGATACTTCCTAAACTTTGATTTGCATGTATAGGTGCCTACACCTTTAAAGGTTCCAGGTAAAAAGGCTATTCATATGTATGCCTTGTCTAATGTACATGTTTCATGGAGTTCAAGTTCAGACTCTACCTACTTAACAGTATCCTCAATGGTTTGTCAAAGATCTTTGTCAGGTGACTTATGAGAATTCTCCTACTGTTATTTTGTAGGATTGTGGAGTATGAAAAAGGAAAGAATAAAACCAATACTGATGTATACTCACTTAAGGAAAAATGTATGTAGGGGGTTTTATTGTTGTTGTTTTTAAAGAACAAAAAAAAAAGAGCAGCTTAAGGAGCTAAAACCTCACATTAACAGGCCTATCTTTTCCATCCAAAGTTGGTACTTAATGTGGATATTCCTGAGTGTGGTAACAGGTGGCTAGATACTTTAATACCTTTTTTATTATGTGATATATAGCTCTATGAGTAATTGGAAATTAATTTTATTGGTTGATTTAATAATAAACTTCTTAGAAAAAATGTTTCAAGTTAGCTTATTGTCAGCTTGTGTGCTGACCTTGTGTTACTGCTTCATAAGAAGCACAGCTAATTAACACTATTAAGATCAGTGAACAGGGATTTGTCCTATCTGTCACAGATTGAATAGTTTTGTCACCATATACCATTGTTGGGAGTGGGGTATTAAAGCATGTTCTCCTTATCATTGTTTTGGACAAAAGCAGAAGAGAGAGTACTTCTAGGGACTCCTGAAAATGTCTTTGCAAATCTTTGTTTCATTGGAGAAGTAGTGAGATAACAGGTTGTAACACTTGACTTACTTTCCTTAAATGTTTTACTTTAACCAAGATATAGGTTAGAGAAATTTAAAGCTAAGTAAATGTAATGGATCACAAGGTGCTATATTTTCTTAGTAATAACATAATTTTCTTACAGCAGGTGTCACAAAATGGTGGCGTTCATGATTTTCTGTTATTCTTCTAGTAGGTGAACAAATACTCAGTCTTGATGTTTCAAGGTTTCATGTGATGGGAGTAGTAGAAGCTGAAGAAAGTTTGTTCTTAAAATTGCGTTGTTCCTTGAGAACCCAATGTCTGTGAGACTTCTGTCCACGCTATTTGAACACTTTCTAGTGGCAAATGTGTAAGAAGAACAAATTGCACTTAATATATTCTGACCTCATACCAAGAAATTTGTCTTTCATTGGAAAGCTTACCTGCCACATCTGCTTCTGCTTGGCAGAGTTGTAACAGCCTGTCCATTGTAACAGCATGCTGTTTTTCATAATACAAAGAACCTTTACAGTAACAAGGTGCTTGCTGATTTTTTTAGAGCCTTTGGAACTTGCAGTGTTATCATTTTGCAGACTGCTTAGCTAGATGGTCTTTGCTTTCCTGAGGCTAACTGTTGACACTGTGAAAAATGAGCTGTATTGCATTACAGAGTATTCTGATTTTCTGCTTGACTGAAGGTGGTAAAACTGCATTTAAAGGGATGAAGTTGTGATCAAAACATTAATATGAGCTCAAATTTACAAGCATTGTCTTTAGCAATGGGTGAAAAATCTAGCAATATAATCTGGCTATATTTCCACCCTCTTCAGAAAGAAATCAAAGCTAGTATTTTGCAGCTCAGGTGTATTTGGGCAGAATTTCAATGATATCAGGAGTATTGTTTTTGTGGTTTTGATTTTAAGTCTGATCATAATAAGAGATTGCGTGCAGGATCTGAGAGAAGGATGCAGCATAGGCTACCAACATCCACAGTAGAATGGCACTCTTCAGACCTCTGTCTCGTGCATTGGGTACTTTGCAGTAGCTACAAGTTTGTGATGGCTACCACGCAGTGCCTAATGCTGTAAATGGGATAAGTGGGCACTTAAGCTGAAGAATTGTTCCATAATCCATAAGTGATACAGTTGAAATCAAAATTAAGAGGGATTTCAAAATGTGATTCCATTAATGAATATGTGTTCATATTATTCAGCCGAAGTTATTTCGAACCAGTCAAAACCAAACAAAATAAAAAACCCAAACCAAACCAAACCAAGGTACCCAAGTATTTTATATCTTCCAGTCCTCTCATGCCTTAGAGAGGGGCAAAAGCAACACCAGTCCCTGCTGTCTTCAAACATGAATTAGAATGTTAATTTTGCCCCATACCTCTAGTGTTGCCTGCAAAATACTTTCTTTGTGTTTTGGAGTATTTGTTCATTGTCTATGAACTGCAAATAGGAGAAGAGCATGGCTTCATCTCCATCTTTGGATACACATTATACTGTCACTCCTGTAGGCCTCTTCTATGGAATCATAGAATCATAGAATGATTTGGGTTGGAAAAGACCTTATGATCATCTAGTTCCAACCCCCATGCCATAGGCAGGGACACCTTGCCCCAGGCCATGTCACCCAAGGCTCTGTCCAACCTGGCCTTGAACACTGCCAGGGATGGAGCATTTACCATATCTTTGGGCAAGCCGTTCCAGTGCTTCACCACCCTCACAGTAAAAAACTTCTTCCTTATATCTAACCTAAACTTCCCCTGTTTTAGTTTAAGCCCATTACCCCTTGTCCTATCACTACAGTCCCTGATTAAGAGTCCCTCCCCAGCATCCTTGTAGTCCCCCTTCAGATATTGGAAGGCTTCTATGATATATGATATATATGGTAGATGATGATAGTCTAATTGGGACCTAAGTCTGTTATCTCAGGCAATTGCCTTAAGACCAAGCTCAAAAAGTCATAAAACTGCTTGGTGTGTATTTTATTGTGGATCTAGAATTTTGTTTATTTTCTTATATGTGGATAGCATTTATGGTAAGCAAATTAGGGCAACAGCCTGTGAGGTAGGTGACGTGAAAAGAAGCAAGTCAGTGCTCTGCCAGTTCTTAACCCCTTGCCTGCTTAGTTTCTCACCGTGGGAGTGAGTGTGCCATGCTGTATACCAACCAAATCATGAGCTGGGAAAGCATCGAATATGGTACTGGGGCAAACTTGTTTACTTACTGGCCAAGGGAGAAAACTGCAGTCCAGACAAATGGGGAATAGCTCAGGGATTACAGCTGCCTTATGATAACTTGCTGATTATAACTAAAGGGAATAGAAATGTGCTCAATATAAAGAGAAAGGAAGGCCATTTAAGAATAAAAAGAAAGAAAGCCCTTAGGACTGTAATTCACAAGTGGGAGCATATGCCTGCTGTATTCGAACCAAAATTAGAGATTTCACCGATGAACTGGTTGGGATTTTAAACTCTGAAAGAGGCTTACTTTCAGCACCAGCATATGTATGGCTATAGTACTTTCCTGGCTTTGAATGTCATGTTTCATAAAAGCAATTAAAAAGTGAAATAAATGGAACAAAATTCAGCTATTTATCACACAAATATTTTTTAAAGGTAGAAACAGTTTTTATTACTCATGTTAAGGGATTTTGCCTCAAGATGATCCACTATAAAGTGGGCAAGCTCTTGCATTTCTGTCATTCTTAGAACAAGACACTGTAGAATATTGGATGCTGCTGAATTAGCTGTGTAATGTTTTGAAAAAACTATTAACTTTTTGAAATTAACTATTTGAAAGTTCATATTAACAATCTGCTTTCTGTTATGTTTTGATTTTTGATCTTAAAATAAACCTGTGCAGATCTGTTGATACTGGAAAAAGTGTTATGAGTCCATTTTAGCAAAACCTTGAAGAAAGTGTGGAATTTTCTTTTTCACAAAGTTTGCAAAATTGCATCAGTAGGATCTCTTTCCTCAGAAGTGGACTCCACATTCCATTAACAAGGTGAAGAAAAAAACTGCTTAGCAAGTGCAAGCATGTGATGCTGGTGAATCCTGATGTTTATATTATTAACTTCTTAATTCAGTGGTCAGTAAAGGAACCAATACTACCAGAAGGCAGGGAAAATGGGATTTCTTTTTTTTTTCCCCAGTGGGTAAGTAAAAAAACCCAAGGAAATCCAGGCTGATAGTTGAACTCCTGGATATATTTGTGGTACGTAAATTTGTATATTATTGAGAAACTCACTACACTGAAGAAAAAGATCCAGCTGAAAATGATTGAGCCTTTTAATTAGTGAAAAACAGGCTCACAGAGTAACTTAAATCTGATAAACTTAATGAGGAGCTGCAATGTGTGTGGCCACCTTGTATTACAGAAAGCTCGAGGAAACTGGGTATGTATGGCACTGCCAAATATATGCATTGAGTTGGTGCTTCAGCTATGCAAAATAGCATTAATCTGTGTGGAATGAAAGTTGACACAGAAATTAGCTCCAGTGTGTTAAGCTCTTGTGCCTGCTTCAGAAAACTGCATACTACAATTTCATGCTGCATCCCTTGTGATTTTTCTGAGGCATTTTTAGTGCTTACATGAGGAGCTAGCACTGAAAATGCAGTTAAAACTGAAGTCCGTCATTTACCTTAACTTTATGCTTCACTTGGCTAAATTTTTTTTAATGTCACTGTAGTAAGTCCTAATAATTGAATAAGAATATGCATCCAAATCCCCATCTGTCCGGTCTGTAGAAGGTATTTTCTCATGAATTCTACTGCTTCAAATAATGTGAAACTGGTTGAACTGGTTTAAGGCAAATTTTTGGCCAGATTCTGCTGATTATATAGAGTAAAACAAACACACCCAAAAGCCGGCACTAAACTGAAACCCCAGCACAAACCCCATATCTCCAGAGTCAGTATCGGAGTCCAGCATATTCTTTTGCCCAGCAACGGGTACTGGGACTCGGGTAGGCACTACTAGAGCAGTGTGCTGAATACTAGTAAAAGAAAAGACCTTCTGTGTAAAGGACTGTTGTTAATTTCATTTTTCTTCACACAAGAAAAATGGCTGTATTCAGGTGTTAGGGATAACTCTGAAATGTTCAAGTTCAGACTGTGTAAAGTCAGTGACGGAATGTTTATCTCTTCTAAATAGTGATCTGCCCCCAAATATTTTTAAAATACAACCTTGCTTTTGACCTACTTGATGCTTGGCTAATGCTCTCATCCCAGTAGCCTGCCTTGCTTAATAACTTCCTTCTCCCCGGTCTGTGTTCTGAAGCTTGGGAAACTGTCAACCAGGGTTGCAGCACCCATGGAACAAATTTGCTATGTGTTTCAGTATTTTTCTATTACAAGAGGCTGGCGCCATATTTATAGTATTTTGCATTAGGGTCTGTTTTACTAAATTTTCCTGTTTCGAGGGGAAAAATGAGATAACGCTTAAAAAACCCAAAAATAATAAAAAAATTGTGCGATGAGGAAGTACATTTCCTGTTCAACCTAAATTTGAACCATAATCTGTCCCTCCCTTACTGAGCTGCCTTCTCTGCTCCAGTGCTTAACTGGAGTCCTCCAAACTGCTTCTTTAGGGCTGCTAAGTGGTATCTTGCAATATAGTGCCTCAAGGGTGGAATGCTTTCAAAGGGGGAAGTAATGACAGATTCTCATGCCTGGTTTAGGAATGTTAGGATCACTAGGGAAGGAAAGAAATGGGAAGGGTTTTATTTTTTTGATTTCAGGCTATGTGGGTAGCTTTTCTGAGTTAAAGCTGAAGTGTTGCAAAGCCAAGGCTCACTGAAACTGGTGATTTACATCATTAGCTGAATCTCATTTAAATTTTTCATTGCAGATCTCTAAATGCCTGCATTTTTCTGCACTAATATTTGGTTAAATCCCCACCGAAGCAAGAATCTGTCAAAAACAATTCCCTGAAGTTAGCCTTTAAACCTAATTTCAGGGAAACATCATAGACTTTTCCCAAATATGTTTTTGCTGTAAATTATATTAAAGAGGCACTGTTCTACTGCTTAGAGAAAACTTCAAGTAAGTTTGTGAAATATAATTATTTCATCTGTCGTCCTTCATTTTACTAAATAAAAAATATATTTTTATGAATTTCACCATTCTAGTATGCTTTATTCATTTTTGAGAGAGCAGTATTACACTCCTGAGTATAATCATTAAAGGAAAACCATTGTCAGTGCTGCTTTTCAAAGCCATAGCACTGATGTATTTTCCTGGGTGAGCTGTAATAATAGTGTAGGAACAGACATTTTGGACTTGATATATGATGGTTCTTAAAGAAGCAGACTGCTAAAATATCATTGAGAATTATTTGCAGCATCCTTGCTTGATCTCACATATGGTATTTGGGCACACTAGTCTTGGCAAGAAACATCAGCTACATTTATCTTTGGCTTAAAAATGAGGGCATCACATGTTGGCAGTACTTTTGCCATCATTTGCCAAGTACTGTATTGGATTCTGGTTTGTTGCCAGGCTTGTTGCTGCTGTTTTGATGTACTCTAAATTGGTGCGCAAACAATTTTTCACGTCAGACTTCTTACTGTAAGTATTATCAGGGGATTTAAATAGTAGTTTGACACTACAGTTTATAAAATCCCCCAAACAAACTGAATGAAAAAAAGCCTTTCAAAATAAACCTTTCTGTAAATAAAACAGACATTGTATGTGGCTGCAAGGTCACAGCAAAGTTAATGTCTTTTAAAGTATACAGGAGTAAGAGGTGATTATAGTGGACCTATAGAAAGTCTAGTACAAGCCATACTAATCTCAGTGGAAAGATTTTCAGTGTTTTTTGTACCAGTTATGTTTGTTTCTTTGTACTGGCTGGAAGTTATTGAATTTTCCATTTCTAACTTGCATATCACCTTATCCTCTAAATATGTCCATAGAAAAGGTCAGCTTCATCCAGATAAAACAAAATGCTTTCTGGAGAGGAAAAAAAGTAGTTGTTTAATTTGGCAAGAGAATTTTTATTTTTTTTAAATCATTTGGGTTTAATGGTGATTTTAATGGTCCCAAAAGTAAAGCTTTTCTCTGCTCCTGAATTCTTGGTAATTTTTTTAACAAAAGCAAAACAGCGTAATTGAAGGAGGTGGATTTAGGTACTAGGGATCAGGAAAGAATCTAATTGCCTTTTATATAGAAGTTAGGGTACTTTGTCCAAATGTGAAAGTCTTGGATGTAATTTCTTCCTTCATCTGAACCCATATTCCCCATAATGTTCCCTCACTTATATTCTAGCTAGTTTTGTATTCATTTTCTGTTTGCTGTCCATGTATGCAAGTTGTTAATTACTCTTTGGAATATAGCCTGGACTCCAATGTTCCACTTTCCAGCTAAGTACTGTTACCAACAAATCCTGTCTCATTTTTTGTGTGTGTTCCTCCTCCCTTCTTTCCCATATATTTCTCCTTTTCTGCTAATACCTGATATGTTCCCCAGAGCAAGATGGCTGGAACAGGCCAGTTAAGGGCAGTACATTCCAGAGTAATGCTTAGACCGATGGCTTAGATCAGGGTTTAGGGCAGGGAGGTTTTGGTTCCAGTTCTCTTAGAGTCAGGGCCAATAGTCTTGTCTTCCATGGAGAAAAAGCACCCTGACTACTGTGTTGGATAGATAGAAAGGAAATGCCTCCAACATCATAGATATTTTTCTAGTTTTAAGCTGAGATCACTTGCTGAATAATCAAACTTTTAAAGAACAGTGTATTCACAACAAAATTCACCAGCTCAGCACCTGGAGCTGAATCCTGCTTGCTTTACCAAGCTGAATAGTGTCATTGATTTCATTTGACCTGACCGGGTGAGAGGCAAGGAAGATAATGCTCAAGATAGCCCAATAAGTACTTAGCAGCCTTTTTTTACTTAAAAATAATCCACAATTTATCTTTTATATTCTTATGATACAAAGTAAGGTGCAGCTAGCAGCCAAAGAAGCATGACAATGAGTAGTAAAATTAGGTCAAAATGCAAGAAATAAAGAGATTAAGAGGACACGCTAGGTATTGAGATCTTTCAGGAGTAACACTGATTGCCAGTGACATGAGAACCTGCAGAAAGACACTAATTCCTAAAGTGAGCTATAATAAGTGTGTGAAATTATACTGGTTGTTGGTTGCAAATATTTTTGATTTCGACAGACTAAGGAGGGCTAGAGAAGAATGAAAAGAGAGAAGGGACCCTGGCTGCTGTCAGGGAACCCTGGTTGCAGGATCTTAGTTTGTTTTCCCTACCTGTTTACACTGAGGGATTCTAAAGAGCCCTCAAGATGAGTTTAACATTTATCTCTTCAGTTGCCAATTAACTGTAAAGCCTCTACAGTTCCCATAAAGGGTCATCTGAGAAGTGTGTAAAATATATCTGGGAAATTCCTAGATTTCTTTAAAAATTAGACGACTGTTTATACAAGAGGGATAAATACCTCTGCAACAAACTATAGATATGTGAAAACCAGTACTCCAACAAGAAAAGAGCTTTTACCTGTGGAAATACATTAGAAATATAGGAAATATATGAGATAAATAATAAAACTATAAATAAATAAATAAATTAGAAATGAAGGAAATATAATGATAGCATATATTGTAATAATTTTTTTGCAATTTGCTCTTCTTAATTTACAGCATTTTTACTATTGTAAGATTCTGTTTGCCTTGCTAAATCTTAGAATATAAGGACCACTCTTGTCCCATTAACCTCTGTGTACTTTCTAGAAAAATGAAGATACTTGTTTTACTTCATAAGCCCAAAGTGTGTTTGGATGCTGTTCAAATTTTCCCTGATATTAGGTGACCTGCTCTTTATGATTGGCACTGCAGTATGCTAGGGAGTGTTTTGGTTGTCTAGAGCTTGATGATAATGATGAAAGGATCAAGTGTTTATGGGTAAGAATTCTTATTTATTAATAGAAAATTAATATTAATTAATATTAATATATTATATTAATTAATATAGTATTTATCTTTATTATTGCTAACAAGGCAGATATCATGGTGGGAGTCTGTTACCGGGATGAAGTGGCAGACAAAATATTCTATACGCATCTGGGGGAAGTCTCACGGTCTCTATCCTTTGTTTTCATTGGGGATTTCATCTTGGCAGATGTCTTCCAGAAATACAATACATCAGAGAGGAAACAGTCTAGGAGGTTTCTGGAGTGAGTGTGTGGTGGATAACTTCCTGATACAGTTGCAGAGTGAGACAAGGGAAGGCATCCCACTGGATCTGTTGTTTGT
Source organism: Psittacus erithacus (assembly GCA_009867235.2). Taxonomy (NCBI): domain Eukaryota; kingdom Metazoa; phylum Chordata; class Aves; order Psittaciformes; family Psittacidae; genus Psittacus; species Psittacus erithacus. Next base: position 28,071 of record WYDI02016281.1, read on the forward strand.
GAACAGAGAAGGACTTGTGGATGATGTGATGGTTGGAGGCCGACTTGGGCATAGTGATCACAAAATTAATGGTAATAAAGTAATGGTAATAAAGGAGACAAGTAACGAAGACTTTATGTATCTCTGCAACTCCCTGGAAGGAGGTTTTAAGGAAGTGGATGTTGGTCTCTTCTCCCCAAGTAGCAAGTGATAAGACAGGAGGAAATGGCCTCAAGTTACACATGGAGATGTTTGGATTGGCTGTTAGGAGAAATTTCTTCGCCAAAAGGGTTGTCAAGCACTGGAAGAGGCTGCCCAGGGAAATGGTGTAGCCACCATGCCTGGAGGTATCTGAAAGATGTGTAGATGTGATGCTTAGGGACATAGTGGTGGATTTGGCAGTGCTAGGTTAAGGGTTGGAATTGATGATCTTAAAGGTTTTTTCCAGCCTAAGCAATTATATGAGTCTGTGAAGTTAAGAACCAGGAATAATACAAGAAGAGTAAAAATGCTGTTAAATTAATAAATTAATTTGATTTGTATTTATTTTTGTTTGTGTTTGGCCAACACGAGAATTTCTAAAGTCAGAATATTGTGGCTTGTTTTCTCTGGGGTTTCTTCCTTTAATCTTTCTTTTGCAAATTTAACTAGTTAGTTTTTGGTTTTAGCAGTAGAATTTCATTTAGCAGTACACCCCTTAGGAAGCTTTTTGAAAAGACAATATTTCTTTTTTTTTTTTTTTTCCCTTTCTAAAGAAGGATTTTAGCTTGTTTAAGCTCAAGTCATTAGTAAAACATTAATTGAGTCGGCTTGATACAGCGCTGCCCTGAATGTTTGCCAGGATTTCAATCTCTGTAATTTTTAACTTAAGTACCAGTGTAGCACTTCTGTCACTCAGCTCTATAATGTGCATTTTCTTCAAGGCTGTAGGAATGCTGTTACCACACACCTTGCTGCCTCTTTAAAGCTTTGTAGTTAGGGTGCAACACAATAATTAGCGAGGGAATTGTAAGGATGCCTTTAAAGAAACATTTGAAGCCTAATTCAAATCCCAGTGCCTCCAGTGAGGCTTTTTGTGCCCAGAGGTTTGTGGTTTGATCCTGCATTAGTGAAATCTGTGAGCATATTTTTTTCACTTAGTACTACGATGTTTGAGAGCAGATCATGCAAGATAAGACTTTCATAAATAATAGCATGCCAGTATTCTCTGTCCCTAAAACTATTTTACCTTAAAAAGCTTTTAATTTAGGACTCTCAAAGTATTTGATTTCTTATTCTGATGCCTCCTCTTTGGGCAGAGCTTGTGAGCTCAGAGTCTGAGACACTGTAACCAGTTTAAAACCCACTGCACTACTTCGCATATTATTTTAAGACCTACCTAGGCTTCGTGCTGAATTAATTCCTTGTCTACACTCTTTAATCTCAGTAATGCCCTTTAAGATGGCTTATCATTACAGTAAAGAATTTGTAGTGCAGTGTGCTCAAATACATCCTTTCTGAGGAAACAACTCTGAGGCTTTTGGGCAGAGATCCTAATGAATAGGAAAATAGTAATTACCCAGTTTTGTTTTTCTTTTTCTGGCAGATACACAAGAACATCACTGTCAGCTTTTTCATCAGGGATAGGTGATGCATTTAAAATCCAAACTGCAGAATTCATCTAGTGGGAACTTTGAGTAGGATTATGTCCTGGATTCATCCTAATGAAGTTCTTTACTGTAAGGGTGGTGAGGCGCTGGAATGAGCTGCCCAGGGAAGTTGTGAATGCTCCATCTGTGGCAGTATTCAAGGCCAGGTTGGACAGAGCCTTGGGTGACATGGTTTAGTGTGAGGTGTCCCTGCCCATGGCAGGGGGGTTGGAACTAAATGATCTTAAGGTCCTTTCCAACCCTAACTATTCTATGATTCTAATCAAGTGGAGGTCCTTAAAGTGCTGGATTTTATCCATAATCAATTTAGGTTCCTTCCATAACAGTGACAAAATGAGAGACACCTTGAGAATGAGTAGATTTAGATGTGGCACAGGAGCAATTGCTCTGAATTCTAATCCAGTTTTGCCCTTATTTCACTTTTCATGTGTACTTAAAATTGCGCAAAATGTACTAAGCAGGGCAGCACTGGCAAGCTTTACAGGTCAATCAGTGAAGTGGGCATTTTTTAGCTTGTTGACTGATTTGGGCATTATGCTAAACAAATGAAAGTACATGAGATTGCTAGCTCACTTTTACTCTAATAAGTCACTGCATACTGTATTCAATGCTGATATTTGTGAAAAATTTCCTCTGCTGCCCGAGGAAGCTTAAATAGATTTCTACACATCTGCTGTAGCCTTTAGGCTATAGGAAATGTGAGGTGAATTCCTCTCACTGAAGCAGAGTAATTTTGTGTGGAATGAATAACTGTTCACTGTTGAGCAGAGATCAGGGTTTCTGTCCCAGAGCACCAAAACCAGGTCCTTTTGGACTGCTCCTCAACTCGTGAGTTCTCTGCTCCATCCAGCAGTGAAAAAGCCTCTTCTATTCCTTCATAATTTTTGCTTATGTGCAAGCCTAACTCCCTATTTTCCCTTGACCCTAGCAGTTTCTGCTTATGCCTGCATGAAGTTTGTTCAGTTATGTTTTCAGTTCTCTGGCCTCCATCTCCATCCAATCAAACTTTTTTCCTTCCCCTGTCCTTTTTCTGCCTTCTGCTTGCTGCCATAGCTTGGTTTATCAAGAATCATTGAGAGCTAATTAGATGGTTATCAGATTACTAGATCTACTAGAGACAAAGGGATGCCATTTCCTAGCAGGAACTGGGAAAAGTTGAGTTAGCCTATGATCCTGTAGTCCTATTATTTGTACACCAGTGGCAAGTTGAAATGAAACAAAGCCTTGCTTTTGGCACTGTTTTGCCACCAATTAAAAACCATAGGCAAAATACAGAGAGCTGTGCCTGATCCTTTTGAACATATTCTGAAGGGACTGACTCTTACCCTTCAGAGAAGTTGGAATAGACAGACCTTAGGCATTACATTGAAGCTATATGGACTGCAGTGACTGAGTTGGCCTAAAAATGAGAGACTTTAATCATGGCATTGGGAACTATCAGTCAGGCAATATATTCTCATATAGCTCTTATTTTTTCCCCACTTAAAGACAGGCATAAGATCATTTGGTCATATGTCATACAGGTATTATAGCAAACTGTATGTACAAGTATTGTAGCATAGCAGAGTCCTGTGCATCATTTTAAGACACGCAATTACTACATACTTTGTGCTTATTTTCAAATATACTGCTTCAGATCCATAGAAATGTCACAACTGAGCTAGATTCAGATAAGCAGGGCAATTTTCACCAGCAGTGGTTCAGCCTAAATCATATAATGCATAATTCTTGGATTTCAGATTATGAAGAACAGAGGAACAGATCACAAATGAGGTTTTTTAATTTTTATTTATTTATTTAAAGGAAAATAATTTTTCTGGAAAAAAAAACCAAACAAACAACTCCGAACAGTATTAATGCATTTCCTATCTCTGAAGTATCTTATTCTGTGTACCTGTTCCAGTTCAGTGCACACATGCACAAACTCACAACTCTACATCAAGGCAGTGACCCTGCAGTGGCTCCTGTGTCATGCCTCCATCACCCTGAGCTGCGCTGCTATTTGAACTCCTTTTCTGCTCTGTTAGGTTCATAACACAAGTAAATGCAAGATGATATGATTTATTTTGATCAATTCATGAAAATATGTCAGCGCCACGTTACAGCTGATGACCAGCAAATGTTTACTAACGTTATAGGAAAGATGATGAGCAAGAAAAGCAAAAATTCTTTTTGTTAGTCTTTTTGGTTTTTGTTTGGTGTTTTTTTCTTGAATCTCCCCACTACATTCCCTGAAACAGCCTAGATTTAACTGATCCCCCTTTTCTGTCATCAGAGAGCTGCTTCTGAGAAATTCTTTTTGCTACTGTTAGAGTGCTTGCCAATTGAAAGAAGTCTCAAAGGTATCAACAGTTGAGAAACACACATCCATTAATTGAAATGTTTATTTTAAAGTTGCTTGCAACTTCAATGTATTGAGTAATAAGTGATGTAGTTTTGGACTATTAGTCTTTATGTAGTTACTGCTATTATTTATAGTAGTTTAATAATCATCAGTCATAGGAATTCTGCTAGGAATCATACGATAAAATCTTGTCCTCCTCTTGTTTACTACTATTACTGCCAATTAAAGCAAACAATTCTAAATATGCAGCTTTTAATTTTTCACAGTTCTTTACACTTCCCTTTATTACAAATGTAAACCAGACCTTATTCATGTTTTGAAGTCCCAGATTCAACTGACTATCTGAAGAGTATATCTTAGGAGCACAGCCAGCCCTGAAACAATTTCAGATTACAGAATTATTGAGTAATCTCAAGTGACTGCATTACCTTCTGGAGTTGCCTGCTTATAGGGAAGCCTCACTCGTCTCGGGTACCTCAGAAATTGCTCTTATGTGTAATGAATCTGTTCTTATTGAACAGTCTTCCCTTGGTTTCCACAACTGAAAGAGAGTAAATCAAGATTTTTGGAGGACTTGACTTATGTTTTTAGTACGAGTGTGTGCAAATGTATGTTAGCTCTTCGGGAGGGAGCTGCGTTTCCTACCTGAGACATACTTTTGCAAATGCAGATGTACTCTGATTTGGCCACACATGCCTTTGCTTGATTATCCTCTCATCAAGAGGCAGTGTATTATTTTGGTAAAAAAAATAGCTTCTATGATGTTTTATCCTGCAGTACTTCAACTTTGTTCTTTGCATGGAATATATGCATGTTGGTGTAAAAATACGTTGTAAGACATCTGTGGATTCCTTGGTTAAATGTCCTGGTTTCATACCTTTTGAGTACTTTTGAAAAACTATAGTGTAGTTTTTTCGTTATAGTATTAATTTTGACTTGTTGGGTTTTCACGCAATACTGTTTATGTAGCTTACCTCAGATTCGTTCAGTGAACAGTTGCAAATATTTCTAGCTAAAGTTCACTTTTACCTTTTTATCTTTTTTTTTTTTTTCCTGTTTGCTGACTGGAATGAGTAAAGCTATGATGGGATTGAATATTAGGTACGAATATAATCAAAGAGTTAATACAGGCTTTCTTTCATAGCATTTGACGTAGTAGCACATGACAAAATAATTTAAAAAATTTAGACAACACAGAATTTGGACATTTATAAAATGACAAGTTTGGACAGCTTGAAATGTTTTTTTTTTAAGGGATCTTGTCAACTTTTACAGAAGCCGGGAAGTGCAATTTCCTGAGATGCCTTGTTTCATGAAATTTAACAATAATGCTGATTTTGCTAAACAGTCTAAGCTGCTTCTGCTCTACTGGCCATTTTTGAATGCTTGATTTCTATATTTCACCCATGGTAGGAAGTTGGCATAACAAATGCCAGTGGTTGGAGGTTGAATGCATTGCAATTCAGGTTAGAGATGGGAGTGTAGTTTTTAAGAGTGAATGCTCTTACCTGGTAGCAGATTTTCAAAGCAAGTGGTGAATTCTCTTGATGTGTTCCACAACAGCTAACTTATGGGAAAAACCCTCACTTGTTAAATTACATCCAAGACAAAGCTACTGGATGGAATTTTATGTTCTCTTAATGCAGAAGATCAAGTTAGTCATAAATGATGGTATCAGCCTTGAAATCTCTGCAGCAGGAATTTATAGAAACTCTCAACTATTAGTGATTTTGCACACAACTAGAGTCAGCAGCAGGGCTTGCCTGCAGCTCAGTGAGGAAAACCTGGATAGAGACTATATGATTTGCAGGAAATTCTTTTCTGTGCCATTCCTCCAAGTTGTATATTTAAGAAACAATTCTTACTCCTCTCTGACCTCCCTCCAAGATCCTTAAGGAAATTAAGAAGTGCAATTGTGAAAGTCATAGAAGAACCTGTAAATCACATAGCTGAGAAGCCAAGAATTTAAAGAAGATAAAATGAAAGCTGAATGGTAGAGCCCTCAAAATCTGTGGATTGTTTTGTCTTTTCATATAGTCACTAGTAACATTATTTGCTTGGTATTTCAACGTACAATCTTATCTCTCTCCCACCCACATTCTTGTAAAATATATCTTGTTGATCTTAAAGTTATCTTCACATTTTTCACCTCGGGGAAGTTTTTTACAAAAAATTCTAAAAGTAAGCAGCACTTATGAAAAAAAAAAGAAAACACAACAAGAACACCCAAACCTAAATAATTTTACCAATCTTACTGCATTTTAAAGCAACCTTTTGTATTTAACAGTTAAAAATCTGACACCAAATTTTAGATATGTTTTTATGTTTAAAACCTCATAATGTGCCAGCTTTTCATAAATAATATTATATATAAATGTAGGTGCAATATTTTTAGAATTCTGTTGTTTATCCTATTCTTCTTAGCTAGGTCAGGGTTATTCTGACATAATCAAGTGAAATAACTCTATCCTTATGTAAATGAAAGTAGAACAAGACTCATTAGCTCTCCACCCCCTACTTGACAAAATTATTCCCACAGAGGTTATTCAGCATACATTAGTATGTTGCTTGGAAGAGTTTAACAGATGAGAATGGGATTTCATGTTCATCATACTGCTGGCTTCTTTATGGATGCACTGTCATGTGATACAAAATATGGGGATATGGGTGTCTTTCTGCTACGGTTAGATTGCGTAACTGCCCACTCCTATAGCTCTCCAGTGGCCCAAACATAGTTACTTCGCTTTTGTTTCACTATGCTGTCTTATATGATTGTCTGTAAGATAAATGTTTCATAGTCTACTATAAAAGGACTATATACATGTGTGTGTGTGTGTGTGCATCTATATATAAAAAGGATGGTATATAGTCCTTAAGCTGGCTAGCCTGAGTTTACATAACAAGTACATATTCTTATGGGGTATCTTTCTTTCCTGCTTCACTCCTATTTTTTTCCCATGTTACACTGGTTGCTTTTGTGAGTAGCATAGTTCACAGTTCAGGCTTGAACTTTGAATTCTTGACATGCCTGAACTAGCTTTCTACCTGAAGAAAAGTAAGTATTCCTCTTTCAGTGCTTAGCTTTGCATAAACAGGTCTTTACTCTGACCTTTGTTTATAGATATTGTTATCCAGTCAGCTAGTTACATTGGAATGAGACAGAGCATACTGTTTCAAGCAGCAGACAGATTTGAAATACATAAAAAAATATACATTTTTTTTCCATAGGAAAGATTTCAGTTTTAATGAAAAATAATTATTTGGGGTCGGGGGAAGATGATCAGGAGGTATTTTCACACTTCTACAGAATACTTTTTAGGCCAGCTTTTAGCTCTCACTGTTCATAGTATCTGAAACTACAGCTCTGAGGCCCAACCCACCTTCCCAGTTTAGAACTGATAAGAGATTGTCAAGAAGCTGATAAACATAGTCAAGGATTAAGAGTGAAATGGAACATTTGGGGTGTGCTTTCAGTGCAAAGTGGCGTCTGTGAGTCAATTCCGATTTTTTTTTTTACTTACATATTTTTAAGTAGCTCTTTCTCTGAGCTTCTTTTAAAAACCTTTAATTGCTTACTGTGCAGTTGAGTAGTCCTTGCCTTATTCTCTGCTAAGGTAAAAAAATCACTTCTTTCCTCCACCATAAATACATTCCCTCTGAGAATTCCCCTTTGGGCAGTGTTTTCATCTCCATTCCAAAATACAAGGCCGTGTACTAAATGCCATTGAATAGGATGCACAGGAGAAACAAAAGTATGATTAATTGTATGTGATAACATATTTGTTTTACTTCTAGCTGGCTGCATAGCTTAGAGTAGCAGAAGCCACAGCATGAATTCTAGCACATGGTAATCCAAGCACAAATTCTCTATGCGTTCTGGATATACATGCTAAATAAATTACAGCAATGATAAAACCCACATTAAAATCCCTTAATTACTGATGTTTGAATGCTAGCTAAATCAAGCTAGCACAGGTACACTGTCATGAAATTGTACTAGTATCTTAATTTTTATTTTAGATATGTCTTCTATTTAATAAAATTTGGCCAAGTTTGGAGGGGGCTGGTAGCATACTTTCTTGGGCAGTTTTGTTTGTTTGGTTGTGGTTTTTTAATGGGAAGTCGAAAGAGGCAATATATTTTTGTAGTCTGTTCATTTATTGCATCAAAACAAAACATTTTTCTCCTCAGTGTACAACTAGATTTCAAATCCAAAACCAAAATAGAAACAACAGGAATTATTTGTTTCCAAATGTATGGTCCCAAATCTAGTTATAATTTTGAGATCCTTTTATAGTTGAGTTGTTAATCTGATTAAGTAAGGATGATTCATCTCAATCTAAGAGACAAGCTATTAGAGTAATTGAATTTCCCTCCTGGGGTGCTCATTTCTTCATATATGGTGAAGGGGGCCTGGAACAACTAGAAAGATATCAGGCATCTAAAGATGAAACAGATGAATCTTGCTCCTAAAAGTTAAAACTATCCTTTTGTCACTGAAAGGCATATTGCTGTTCTTTATGTTCTCTGGGGGACAATGACAGGTAAAGCTTGCTCTAATATATATTATGGTTGAACTAGTAGTTAAAAATAGAGTATTTAAAACATCAAATGTTTTTATATTATATTAATACAAATCAGCAGAAATTCCTTAATCCATGAGGATACTCCTGATATTAGAAAAGATAATGAATTGTTAGGAGTCCAAATCAGGTATGTCAAAATAAATCTTTCTCAAAGCCCTTCTCAGATGGTTGTTGCAGTAGGTAAATAGTCATTGTACATCAGTGAGGAAAGATGGGTTTGTGCTTTAGATATGGGTTGAGTAACCGTAAAGATTAACAGAGATTAACTTTTAATTACCTGTTCTGCATTTTGCCTTTCCTGGTTCTTGGAGATGCTTGCTTCCACTTTATTTCTCTATGAGCTTAAATACTGTAACATATGCAGTAGATACTGAGAACAGTTATAATGAGTTGATGGAATTAATACGAGTAAGACTGTTATCTTCACTGTAAATTTGGCAAGCCACATTCATTTGCAGTGGCCATTTCTTTTATCTAAATAGTTGAGAAAGAATAAAGAGATAGTTTTTGGTGGAGTGAAATACCAAGAAGTTGTGATTCAGATAAAATGCTTAGAGATGCAAGTAACATTTTTATCTACTATGTATAATCCTTTAATACCCCAAGCAATTAGAGAAAATATGGAATTGAGTACTGAAGAGTATACTGCAAACACTTCTTTATAAATATTTAACAAAATTTTTCTAAGTACTTGTGTGAGTATGGAGTGTCTGGATCATATTATGTTCATGTGCATGTGTACACAGGAAATGCAGTGGAACTATTAGCTGTGAAGTTAAGGAAATAAAGATATTATGTTTATATTGAATATTCTAAATATTCTGGGCTTTTAGGTTCAAATAAATAACATGATTAGAAAATAATCTAGTACTTTCCTAGTATTTTTATTTCTCTAAGTGGAGAAAGGATGGCTTTGAGATGATGTTGCTAAAATGGATTTTACACTTGGCATGTGACTTCATGCAAGCCGTAGAATCACAGAATAACAATGGTTTTAAAGCACCTCTGAAGATCATATAATCCGATACCTCTGTGAAGAGCAACAACTCTTCATTCCCAGGAATGAGCCCAGTCAAGTTTTGAGTGTCTTCAAAACTGGAGACTCTACAACTTCTCTGGACAATCTGATGTAGAGCTTGAACATCCTTACAGTAAAGAAGTTTTTTCTCTTGTTTGAATGCCTCTTGTAATTCGGTTTGTCCCCATGGTTTCTTGTCCTGTCACTGGGCACTTGTGAGAAGAGTCTGTCTTCCTCTCATTACATGCTCCCATCAGGTATTTATATGCATTGGTAAGTTTCCCACCTGAGTGTTTTTTTTTCAGCCTGAACAATCACAGCTCTCTCTATCTCTCCTTGTATGTTAGGTGCTCCAGTTCCTTGACTGTCTTTGTGAACTTCACTGGACTTGCTCCAGTATGTCCATGCCTCTCTTGTGTTGGGGAGCTCAGAACTGGGCCCAGTACTCTACATGTGTCCCACTAGTTCTGAGCTAGAAGTGAAGAATCCCCTTCTTCAACCTACTGGCAGTCATCCTAATACAGCCCAGGACACTGTTGATGTTCATACTATAATGTGTCAACCTAAATAAACACAAGGCTTGTATAATGGCAGTAAGAAAAAACTCAATTCCATTACTTCATTCAGCTGTGAAAAAGCAAGACTTTATTTCAAGTGTACAAACTGTCATGAATGTGAGTGGCTTACAAGTTTTATCTGCAAGAAGCAATTTCAAATTAGTGTAAATCACTGATAGCTGAGTTAGGGCTAGAAACTGGTTTCCATATTCACCATGAAAATGGAGTATGGTAAGTAACTGTCATCTGTAAGAAGAAAATACATCTCAGTAAGATTGTGGGGCAATCACATGAAAGGTTTCATAAGCAACTTGCAGGATTTATTACCTTGGCTCATGATGAAGAACTTGCAAGCTGTTGATTTCTCTCTTCTCTCTTTATATGAGGTAAATATTATACATTACACAGTATAGGCATCCTTATCTACAATGGCTGGTAAAAGTAGAAAAATCACAGACATCAAAATATTCATGTAAGTGGTATGAAAGGGTATTCTGAAAGTGTCTGAACTATGATAAAAGTGTACTGCTTTACAGCTCAAATTAAGTGATTATTTTGATGTCCCCCAATTTTAGAGAGTTAAATTGAAAGAAAAATGAACACTTTCAAGTTTGCCTTCTAACTCTGTGATTTTTCTACTTTTACCAGCCATTGTAGATAAAAAATTAGGTTGATGAATCAGATAGTGTTTGGCTGAGGGGAGCAGGAGGGGAAGAGGGAATCCATAATCCATGCTACCTAGATCTTAACACTTGTAAGCAATGCCTCCAAAGCTTTAGGAAATGTTGAAGGCATTTCAGGTTGTCGTGATTTAAGCCAAGCCGTAAATCAAAACCACACAGCCTGCTCACTCACTCTCCCCCTTCCTCCCCCCTCCCCAGCTCCTGAAGGGAAGGGGAGGAGAATCGAAAGACCGTAGCTCCCATGGGTTGAGATAAGAACAGTCCAGTAACTAAGGTATAACACAAACCACTACTGCTACCACCAGTAATAATAATGATAAGGGAAATAACAAGGGAAGAGAATACAACCGCTCACCACCCAGCGACCGAGTAGCGAACTAGCCATTCTGGGTAACTGCCCCCAGTTTATATACTGGGCATGACGTGCTGTGGTATGGAATGCCTCTTTAGCTAGTTTGGATCAGGTGTCCTGTCTCTGCTTCCTCCTGGCTTCTCCTCCTCCCTGGTAGAGCATGAGGCTCAGAAAGTCCTTGGTCAGACTAAACATTTGAGCAGTAACTAAGAACATCAGTGTTATCAGCGCTGTTCCCAGGCCAAAAGTCAAAAACATAGCGCTGCACCAGCTACTAAGAAGGAGAAAAATGACTGCTGCTGCTGAACCCAGGACACAGGTTTTATGCAGTGTAAAAAAAAAAAAAAAAAAAAAAGAAAGAAAGAAAAGGTGCAGTAGCCCTCTGGAGTTACTTGATTCTCTCCATCATCTATATACAGAGTTTACAGCCATTGGGTTCCTCCCTTAAAATGTAGTTCAGTGATACAGTCAAACTGATTTGATTACTTGCTGCTGCCAAAAAAGAGCCCCTTTCCCTCCCTCATCATTTTTTATCTCATCTTAACAGTAGTTTATAGCATGGTAAGTTGATTCAACTAACTGTCCTGGCAGAAAGCCAGTAGCTTTTTAGGCAAAGTGAGTGATAAGGGCATTGAGTTGGTTTAGCAGGCAGGTAGTGATGAGCAGCATGAAGACCTCACAGCTAGGAATGGAGGGACCTGAGGAGGTGAGAGAAATGGAGGTTCATGAGTTGAGGGCTTTGAGCTGTTGGATTGGTTCAGATCAGTCGTCTAGTTATTTTGCTTCATGCTCAGTTCAGGTGGGGCTTCACAGGCTGCCTGAGGTAACCTGAAACTGGGCTGCCTACCTAAGGGGAAGTCCCATCTCTTGTTTGCATCTGGCTGTGCCTGTTCTCCTTGTGCTGGCATTAGTGATGGTGCAGCCACGCACAAAGGCATAGGTTGCTCATACCTACAGCATCCCATAATTAATCAGTTAAGCCCATCTTTCAAACATACTCTTGGGCTCTTCAGGCTAAGAAGATTAAATAGTTAAATGAATAAACAGCTCTCTAGTCCCCATTATAAATATCTTATTATGGATTTTACCAACTGGTGGCTTAGCAGCAGAGAAAAGATGATTTATAAAATGTTATGAGTCCATTTAGTCTGTAGAATGGCATTCCAGCACTCCATCTCCATTAGCATGTAGACAAATTTTTCTTGAAGTTTTGAATATGCCATAAATATTGTACTTTTTTATAATAATATGAAATATAAAAAGGAGAAATAATGAGTAAAACAGAAAAAATTAAAGATGGAAAATGACATACATATCTGATATAAGAAAAAATCTTAATCTGTACATAAGGAAAATATATGTTACATATAGCATTACACACAAAATAGAATGCATTATGTCTTATAATTCATAATGTTCTAATCATTTTTATTAAATGTTTAAATAATTTTAATTTTTCAATAAAGGAAACTTCTGATTTTCTTTAGAATGTTGCATCCATGTTGGTGATGGACTTAGCTTGGAAGTGATGAAAATATAGCTTAATTGGTCCTGTGGAAGGAACATCGTGCTGCAAATTCATTATCACTAAACCACAAGTGGATTAAACATCCGAAGTACATTACACAAGATGGTGATTTGTGTGCTGTAGGACATAAGTAGTTTGATTATTGAAATGATGGGTCATGCACCTCTGTGTTTTGGCTTTATAATCCTATGAAACTTGTGCAATAGGAAGATCCAGCTGGCCATATCTTGTGTTCTGCCATGATAAATGGCATCCCATACATCAATTGTTTGATTATCAGGTTGAGTGTGGCCCCCATACAATGAATATGTCATTGAAACAGTATCTCTTTTTGAGACATCAAAACATACAAGGAGTGATGAACCAAAAGTCATCAGGCAAATGCTTCAGTGTTGGATTGAGTAAAGGCCACAGGAGAACTGTAACATCATGGGATTTTTCAAAAGTTGGTTCATTGATTTTGTTTTTTTAAAAAGAAAGAAAAAAGTGCATCTTCATTTTAAAAGGTCTTGTGAAGTCCAGAATGCTTATGTGTTCTGAATGGCTTTGAAACAGTGTGTAATTGTTGCTATTGTGCATGTCAAAGTAGTCTCCATCTAGTACTGAGTCAGCAGCTTTCTAGTGCTGAGGATGAAGTCAAAAGTCCATACTCATAGGCTTGTGCCCTGGAAAAAAAAGGGCTTTTTCAGAAAGCAGCTGATAGTACTCAGCTTCTGATCTGAGTTTGTGCTGAAAAGGCCTTTCTCTCCTTTCAGGAACTTCAAGGGAAGTTAGAGACGGGTCTCCTAACCCGGACATCTTAACTTTGCTGCTCAAGTTAGGCTGTGCAAACAGTCCCTCAGTGTTGGGGGGTTACCCGTGTCTCAGACATCCAGGTAATCTGGGTTAAGGGAATCAGTGTTACTCACATTTCTCAAAGTATATTTTTATTTTGAAGTGAAGAATTCAGTAAGCAAGGAAAATGGTTAGTACAGAAGCTCTGAGCAGTCTCATTTTGCACAAACTACTGTTCTTTTGTGACCTCCTTTTCAGTCAGTAACTGTCCATTGCTGTTTCTGACTACTGGGAGAAATCCAGAGATGATGTTATAGTAAAACAAGAAACTGCAGCATGTTTGTTCAGACATGCAGTGTCTGTAAAGATGCCAACTTACTCTGATATTTTACTATTTTTTTGCGTAACAAAATGTTGCCTCTGGATATTTCTTTCTGAAGACATCTCTGTTTAGAGCCAGTGCACACAGATGCATGCTAAATTTCCTGTTTGTGTTTCCTCTTGGTTTTGCAATTTTTTAATCTAATGTAATCTCATACTGTACCACAAATCACTGTACTTTGCATTTTCATATGCAGTTGTAATGAGGTGTTTCTAATTTCCCAAATAGTGTAGTGATGAGCTATTTAATGGCTTAAGAGAGATGATTTTGATGAACAGAGGATCCAGAAATATTATGTCAGTGTTGTAGTTAACCAGATCATTTTTTCACAGAAATAAAATGTAATCTTTTTGCACTTCTAGAGAAGGTGACATGGTAATCTGACTTCTAAAACTGTGTTTAACATTCAGGATGACTCTGGGCTGCATCAAAGGAGACCTAAAGCCTCTATTCATAATGGATGCTGTGTGTAATTCACAGCAGGCTAATTGTAAGGCGGAGTAATGGCTGTACAGAGGCACCTGAGCTGACTTTACCGTCTGGACCAGGTACTAATAATAATGTAGCTACAACAGTTTGGGTTTCAGCTTGACCCACAAAAGCAGTCTGCAGTAGTAAGTGCAGCTGTTCATGCTGAGTTCTGCATTGTCACTGCCATATGCATTCTTTAACTAACTAGTTTAAAGCTAAGTGCCATGAACCTAAGTGCTGCAGTTGCTTATTTGGATTGCAAGGACAATGGCAATGCACAGTACCAAAAGTCGGGTATTGTTGTGCCACCCTCACTTTCTTTGTGCTCAGAATAGGGTATGTTGTAGAAACTGCTGTTCCTCTGCAGCATGGAAGTGTTCTGCTCCAGTGGACTGGCTGGTATATGGGAAAGAAAAAGGAACCTTTGTGAGGACAAGGATCTGGACATTATTTTGATACATTGACCTCTTTTCTGGTTAAAAGCTTCCATTTTTGCTTTTAATCAAATGTATCTAAGTTTGCTGACACTACTTGTCACACCTTTTGTCCTTATGCTCTTCTTAAAGATAGTGGGAGGATTTCTGGAGTAATAACCGCATTCGAGAAAAACAAGTTTTGACTGTCATTTAATAAGGGAACAGGTGTGGTGGTTTAATATGTTACTAAATCCCCCTCTGCCAGAGGTAGCTGCCTTTTTACAGTCAGCAGAATGGTATGCATATGTTAGTAATGCCAGCGTTAGTCCAGCTCTGTAGCGCAGCTAAGATGCTGAACTATGAATGGGTGTTTTAGGGGAAGATACACGTACTCTGCTTCATTAATGCTGTCACAGGCCTGCCAGTAATATAGGAAAGGGGTGGACAGCTGTGGAGGCACTGTCTTAAAGCTGATATGGCAAGATTTGCCAGGGCTTGCCTATCAGGTGTGGACATGAGGTCAGATTTGTATCAGAATGTACAGTAGCATGCAATTCATTAATAACCTTTATTAGCTGCTCATTTGAAGTACTTGTTGGTGTGTCTGGCATGTCGAAGTTTGTACCTGCTGCCTAAGCCTATCTTGATTGTACACAGATTTAAAACAACCCACTGACTGTCTAATTGTCACTGAATGCACCACCTTCTTAATTGTACTATTTCTGTATTTTTATTGCAATTATGGGTATTTGCATGTTAGTACAATGCAGATCATGAATAACATGTTATGAAAAGCAATCCTGTGTTTTAATAAGCACACACCAAAAATTTCAGTTTTTTAACCAGCTTTTAAAAATGTATGGTTGTAACAAAGTAAAATAAGTTTAGGTTCACCTATGGGTCAATTGTTCTCAAGTCTGCCTTCTTTGATCTCTGTGCTTTGTACAATATTCAGATGAATGGCTGCTTAACCAGATCAGTTCCCCCAGACTGCCCTTTTGCTAGTGCTCTACCAAGTGATTACAGTATTAGGCATCCCTGGTACAAATAATCCATGATAATTTTAAATTGTACCTAAGGAAATAGATCTAACTGGAGCTTTTCGAGAATCTGCCATGAATGTTATTTTGCACTAGTCTGCCAAGAGCTGTGGCTGATCAGATTGTTATCGTCAAGTAAAACATAGGTGTTCTGTATGGAGCTGGGGTCTTGGGAAGAGTTTGCTCTTTTGGATGCTGTGTTCTTTGGCATATGCTGAGCCACTGAGCGTGAGGCCTAGAGCTTTTGTTATGCAGTAGCAAGGGCAACTGCCTGCTGATTTCTATGGCCGTTATAGAGGTTAGGAAAATGCTGTTGTCATCACATAGGCTGATTCCAAGCAAGCAAAGAAAGTACAGAATGTTTTGCACTTCACATCTCTGGATGGCAGGAGGAAGAGAAGCTGCTGCAGTGGAGATCTGTGATGCTGTTAAAAACCTGGCCATTTAGGTGCTTTTGGTTTTATGGGATTAGAAAAGAAGATGATAATTCATAAAAATGTAGAATAAGATCTTGGGTTTTTTCCCATCTCATGTCCATATAATGAAGAAAAAAAATGCCCAGTAAGTTTTGCTTTAAATAAAATGTTGTTGAAATTAGAAGTGCTGCTCTGAAATTATGAAATCATGTAAACATAAAACCTGGGAGTAGTGCAACCCCTCACGAGACAGGTAGACTTTTTCATTGTCTTAGAAAGATAAATTACTTTTTTGTCTTCATACTATTTGAATTCTGGCTTGTCAGCTCTGTGCCTCATAAAGTGGAATTGACACTTTGCTGTATAAGAAGATCTTGGTACTGATCTTCTAATCTCTTTGTACTCGAGATGCATGTGAAGTTTCACTGAAAAGCAGTGGCTCCTGAGTCACTCGGATGTTTTGAAAATGTTATCTGGTAAGGGGGAACTTCAGAGAGGAATTCAGGATTAATTATATAAGCAAACGCACAGTTATTTGTGGGCGGAACTAATCGCTTCCACCCTGTGCTAAACTTGACCCAATGCCCTACAGTGTTGTTTGCCTATCTGCACATCATCCTCCCCAGCATGTCTCATAATTCCTTTGTTTTTATTTTCCCATTTTTTCTGGGATTTCCCAGGCCCCTTAACCCTGGATAATACAGAGTTAAGTGTAATTCTGTATTGCTAGAACTGCACTTCAAAATTTACAAGAGACAATACAATGCTGGTTTTACACAGTCTTAGGGCTTAAAATTTTACACCATCTGATTTTAATCCTGGTGAAAGAAATGTCAGCAAACTGGTATTTTGTCACAGGAGTGTATACAGTTACATCTGTCCTTTGCAGGATAGGATTTTTTCAGTGATCCAATTAAGGAGGCATTTAAAAATGCTTTTTTCATTTTAATAGAAAACTGCTCCTACTTTAAAAAACTGAAATCAAAGTGTAGTCACAGAGACATGTATAAAAATATGCTGTTGTAAACCTCTCCTCATCTCCTTCTGTCTTCACTTCAAAATTTTGATCTTTATCTGTTGTGCTTGAGGAAAAAACAGGGGTTGAACTGCACAACCCTTAGTCTTTCTGTAGTAGTTCACATTGGTAGGAAAAACCCTCTGTCCCCTTTTCATTGTCCTTCTTGAGCCTACAATATCTTTAGACTGTCTTTCAAGGGAGGGATTTATTTCATCTAACACACATTTATTTTAGTTATCTGTTTTGGGGTGAGATGAATCCCTGACTAAAGACAGACCTTTAAGGAACTGAAGCATGATGTTTATCTGCAGATTTCTGCATTTGTTCTCACCCTTAAAATAGATATGCTGCAACATCCTGGTGTATCCAAGTATAAAATTACTTGGGTTTTAGAATATGGCTAAGGAATACATCACAAACAGAGACCAATAGCATCTATGAAAAACATATTTACATAGGTAAAAGATGAGCTTTTTCGGATTTTCTTGGACTTGCTGGGTGTGTGGAATTGATTATTCAATCTAGTGTAATCGAATAGAGGGAAACAAAGAACGCCAAAAGTAATAATTATAAAATTTAGTATCATATTCCTCAGACTGCTTGAAGTGCTGTTCCTCACATACTGACTAGACTGACAAGTGTCTTGGACTTGTATCATAAATTTGTGTACATAAAAATCATGGCGTTGCCAATTCTGTTACGATATGTGGGAAAAAAAACAGTAAGGTAAGATTTGAGGCGCTGCAGGCTGGAAAGCTTCAATTTGTTACCTGGCGGGGGAAACAGAGTTGCCATGACAAACAGATGGGCTCCTGGGAAGGGTTCAAAAAAGGTGACCAAAATGGAGTGAGCTGTGTGTAGAGTATCTGCAGAAGGGTGCTTTACTGGATCTGGAGGGGAACACAGATGGCACAGAGCCAGGGTAACCTCACCTTTGTACTCCTGCGCAGGACTGCCCTGAGGGACTGCGCCAGGAATATACGTGTTTGATTTGTTTAGTGGAACTCTTAAGGGCTGTGATGAACGTGGTTATGCCTTTTATTACTGGCAGGTCTTGCAAAGGAATTCTCATTTTATTTGGAATCCAGGAGTGGTTTGGGGAATTGGCGGAGGGTTAATGCCTGCAGAGCTCCAAGGTATGTGAAGTGCTCACAATCCCTGCTCACAATCTAATACGCAGTTTGCCAATGGTGTGTGTCATATCACTTGATGGGACATGCGAAGTCCTGTGATAAAAGCTGGGCTGTATCACTAAGATGTTGCTGGAGAACATACATTTTTTGCAGTGGTCTGCTGATCACACCTCACTTGTAGGTTGTATATTTGTGGCTATATAGCAACCCCTCTCTTGCACTGACAAAACAAGCCAAACTTCATTCTTGATTGCCGCTCACCTCTGGGGCATGGTACTGCGAAGTGGACAAAGAGCCAGGGTGCAGTACTGCAGGTGTGCAAGGTACAAGCTCAGCCGTGGGGATCATAGAATGAGATTTGCATGTATTTGCTGCTCATTTGCTAAGATATGCTCTCATAATAAACCAACACCTCCCAAAACAGCTAGGAAGCTCCCAACAGCCTTCTGAAGTGAGGTTACAGTGAAAAGAGATTGTATTGGTTTTGCACCAGGTCTGGCACATTAACAGTATACTTTTGTATTGTTTCTCTCTCTCCCCATATTTTGTTTTACTTGGTGTGTATGTCTGTGGCCACTGGGAAGGGAACTTTAAACTTACAGCACTGTGCTGTATTCAAAATCTAGTATGGGATGTTTACTATATTTAGGACAGAGTTTTAGGCAACTAGGTAAAATGAAGGAGAAAAGCACCTACTTTTCATAAACCTGAGCATAGCCACATTTTTTTCTCAGAGTCATAAATGTCAAATGAATATGGTAAAGCACTGAAACAGAAATTACATGAAAGCTTTTTGGCTTTGTAATAAAAATTCTGCTTAAATTCTCTGAGAAGCTGCATTAACAATACTTTTCTTTTTTTTTTTTTTTTCCCCTAGGTGATGGCATTAGCATAAGCATCAAAAATATTTGCTAGCAAACTGTCAGATACTTTGTGATTAGCACCATTTCACACATTTATTCTGGTGGATATAGGTTAAAACATAAAGCAAGAAGTGGTTTTAGTTAGCTCTTTTTTTTTCCCTTTTTTTTTTTTCTTGCTCTTTCTGGCATAAAGTACATAAACCTTGAAAGATAATTTTTAACCTAGGAGTTACCCATTCATTAGAAGAGTTGAAAGCAGGATACATTAAGTAGTTGTTTCCTGACCTCAGAGAGAGCTGCCTGTGTGCTTTCAGATCTGTGTCCAATAATTGGTCCTACCTAGAGGGAAGAAAAGAAGAAAGAAACTACACAGACTGACTGAATGACCACTGAAGGGTGCTTCCAGGGTAATAGCTGGCTTCTGGCAACGCTCCTGTTCATGTGACATAGTTTGAATCACCTTTTATGTAACCCAGGGATGTCTCCTACTTTAAGCCTTTAAAAGGTCATTCTTGAAAAGGAGAAATATTGATTAGTTAGTGGGCTGAATCTTTAATCTTAGTGTTTATGTTGTGATCAAAAAAAATGTATGTTAAAGGACTTTAAACAAGTGAGAATGTGAGAAATGTGAGAGATTTAATTTTCTGAATGCTATTATCTACAGGTATACCAAACTGCTAATAGCAAATTTTGCCCTTAAGTTACATTACTTAAATACTTTTCCTGTGAGTTAGAACTCTAATTGTCTTTAGTTTGAATCTTCCGTATGTACAAAATCTGCTAAATCTGTCAGGTTAATTCTTTTACCTTGAGATGGCTGCCTTGGAGGGGAAGTCCATTCTAACTCCATTTAGTGAAGGTCAACAGCTACTAATATAATGCCTGTGTTCTGAAGAGTCATTCCAGAGCGGCTTTGGTTTTGTCCATTTTCACTAGCTTAAACTGACTTGAAGAAGTGAACTCAATTATAATGTGAATGCTATGTAAAGGGAGAAAATAATCTTAAAACAAGTGTAAGGAATGATGCTTCTGGAAGGTTTAATATGTTATTTAAAAAGGGGTGTTTGATCAATCCTTTGAATGACATTCATTGAATGTTGCTCCTCTGAAGTTAATAAACTCCAAGATGAGTAGAAATCAGAGCATCTGACAAATCTTAGCTTTTTTCCTTTATGTAATTTGTTTGTATTTTACACTTCAAGTAGCTTGGTTGGTAAAACAAGACTTGGGTTTTTTTGCATCCTATCTGTATAACTTTTTCAATTTCCCTGCTCTCCTTGGTGTTATTTCTCGATTTCTTCTGCTGTAGTGAAAATGCCAGGGTGAAGGCTGTGAACAGCTTTAGCTCACACTACAGATAATGAACCTGTGGAAAAGTATTGAGAATTGGCATTCCACCTCCTTGGCAGTGTATCATTATCATCACTGCTGAATTGATGGAGAGCAGGAATCAAGAGGGGTTGACATCTTATGTTCCAGCACACTCTTCAAGGGCAGTCAGCTGGCTAGGGGGTTACTGTCTTTCTGCATCCTTGTAAAATAGAGGCTGAACTGAGCCAGGGGCTGCACCATGTCTGTACTAAGACTGAGAGCTGGCTGTGCTCTTTCAGTCTTGGAGTGGTAAAGGAGAAGAGAGAAGGTCTGCTGCAATAGGCAAAGTTGAAAGGAACTGGGTTGGGGTGACAAGAAGCAGTTTTTGTGCCAGAGTCACACAAGGACCAGGTATCCTGATGACACTTTGAATAAATCAGCTCTTTGGGGCCTTTAGTGCTGGTAGGAAGTGTGTGCTATGAAACGTGTGCTGGGAATTAAGGTGAAAAGTGAGTTTGGGGTGGAGGACTCGCTAGGGATGTCTAATTAGTTCAGCAGGTGAGGGCTTGGAAGAAAAAGAAACATGCAAGTGTGCTCTAAAACTGCCAGATAAGAGGACAGTTTAGCTTGTACACATTTGGCAGATTAGAAATGGAAGTTAAGATGAAAGCATTAATGAGGGGGGCAACCACAAACATTTTAGAAAGATTTCATGCTCACAGAAGGGAAGGTAGGACTAAAAGAAAGCAAAGCTAGAAAGCTGCTATAGTAGGGAAATCTTTACCTGCAATACATTCCAAATACAGCTCAGCATATGTATCTATTTTGCATTTCTGTTCTATGGGAGAAGACAAGACACATAGTCAGAATAAGCATCAGCAGCAGAGGTAATGTTTCTCGATGAGTCCTTATTTTCCTTGCTGTTTTAACCTCCCCTTTCTGAGGTTAGATGTACAATGTACCTGAAATATTCAGGAATGGAAAATGTTGGAATAAGCTTCCCTACAAATGAGTTAGTGCCTTTCTGGTTAGCCAGTAGATGTCATTGCAAGACTGAGCCTCTTTGTCCAGGAGCCATGTAGCGCCCTTCCCTAATCCTTCACATCCTTGCCAGTTCATGACTGGTAGAAACTACACTGCAGCAGTAGAGTGTGTATTTTCTGGCTGGCAGCACTTGTAGGCTAACAAAGTGGTTCTAAGTCATCATACAGAGGAAGTGCTACTTGCTGAAACATCTTTCCAATGAACCAATTCTTCTTGAGCTCTGCTGGCAGCACTTAAGAACTGTTTGAAAGACTTTTCAACAGATGAAGGTAACAATCATCCCCGTAGGAATTAGGAAATAGCAGGGACAATGTACTCAGTAACATAAAAGTGTGCTAGTGCCTTGTAAGTAAGGCTGCAGATATTCCATACACCTTCAGCTTGCAGAATCTAGCCTGTATATTATGGTCCAGAATGGAAGGGTATGATCTGCAAAAGCATCCAGTATTAAACTAATTCTGTCCTCGCTGAATAGGAAAGGAAATTTAACAGTTGATCTTATCAGAGAGTGTCCTGGGATCAGGACCGGGAGAAAGAAGGATTAAAAAAAAAGAAAATAAAAATTAATCTTTTTCTGAATTTTTAATTTTAAGAATGCATCCTTATCACCAAGAAAAGTGTTTTAAGAATGAGTTGCCTAAATGTATGTGTCTTATAATAGTACAAGCAGGGTAGAGCTATGAGGTAGTCATCTGGCCTCCAGCTGCCCTTTCACAACAGTGCAGGTTTTCCATAGGTCCCCAATGATACCTGCCAATCTGCACTGACATCTGGTTTCCATAACCATCTTAAATTGCACTAGATGCCAGTGCTTACCACATCAATATGGTATTTTTTTCTTCTGAAATCTGTAAGCATGCTGTAGCAGTTAGCATATGTCTGACCTTGCCTGTGTATGCATCTCAGTAAGTTAACACTGAGGCCCTTTCAGACAATCATCACAGAAGCAGCTGTGGGGGTTTAAGATATCATTGTCCTTCAGCTGTTCATTACTAACCTCTGTTGAAAGCTGCAACTTCACAGAAGAGACAACAGAACACCATCTTTCTCTGTTTCAGCAAAATGCTACCTGTGTTAATTTAACTTGCTGATGAGGGGGGTTTAAACTAAGTTGACTAATTTAAACAGATGAGAGAGGTTCATGAGATCTGTTCCTTTCCATTGCTAGAGGGATGACAGCCTCCAGTAGAGAAGAAGCAAGCAGCCAAAGTATATTAGCTTATAATACCATTTAATTAATTTCTTTAGTTAATTTCTTGCTGCAGCCTAAGCCTGAATATAATAATTTTGATAGCTGCAGTGATACAGCTAATCTCCATGTGCTCTCTCCAGTAATTTTCAGTATTGCCCCCATCCAAGACTAACTAGACACCAAAATCTCTGGCTTGCCATTTGCTCATCTCAGGATTCCCAGCTGCTCCTGTCTGATAAATACGTGTACACTGGAATGTTACTTCAGCGCCCTGAAACCAGAAATGCAGATGCAACATCAAATACTCTGCATTTTTCATCATAGCTGTATAAA
Organism: Psittacus erithacus; assembly: GCA_009867235.2. Taxonomy (NCBI): domain Eukaryota; kingdom Metazoa; phylum Chordata; class Aves; order Psittaciformes; family Psittacidae; genus Psittacus; species Psittacus erithacus. The sequence goes on from WYDI02016281.1 coordinate 51,160, forward strand.
ACAGGAATTGTATTGATTCTCACCAGAGTTTGCTTGAACTCAGGAAACTCTTCAAGGCTTTTGACATGTAGCTGCATCTGGTGTGGAAGTTCCGTCTGTCTGTAGTAATCCTGGACCTGCCTACAACATTTCAGTTCAGTTTCCTTTAGAGCATGTAGTGTTTTGCTTACTGACATTTGTCCATGACAAGTCCCATGGAGAGCTGCCAGAGACATTCTGGCTCAGAGAAAGAGAGAAACCCCTCTGATAGCTTTCTGGCATGAATGCTTGGCCCGCTTTGCCAGCACAGGAATTTCCTTCTCTCCATGCTCATTTTGTACTCCTCTGCTCTGTGATGCCAGTCTTTCCCTTCACAAGAGGGCAAAGATTTAAAGGCTATCCAGTCCACAGTAGTGAGATGACTGCTGGTGTACTGCCGCTGTTATTTGAGGGAATCTGAGAATGGTCTAAGACTAGTGTTGCACAGAGAACAACTTAACAAGAGGAAGCAAAGTATCCTGGTAGGAGGAAGGTATCAGTTGCGAAGGAGAAGTTGTTGTAGCAATGGAGAGCACAGCTTGTATAAATGCTGCAATAAAACAGGAACTTACTGGTTACTTGCTGTAAATGGCTTTCATGGTGCTCTTTCTTCGAGATCTTTCGTCTGCTTGATAATGAGCTACTGGTGATAATTCTTTCTCATGTATAAAAACAAAAGGTTTGTGTCATAATCCCTCTGTAGTTTTTTTTTACAGGGACTTTGTTTTCATTACTAGATTATAAAGACACCAATTTTGACATCATTACTGAAAGTTTGCAAAGTTCATATTGATTTTAGTGCCTGAGTCGAAGATTTGGTACTGAATGGACAAATACGGGCAACAAATCTCTTTCAAGTGCAGGTTATTGCTATTGAAGCTGTCACTTTGAGAAATGTAATAAGATTACAAGGCCAGTTGTGATACATGCTTTGTTAAATGGAAGCATGCATGACACAGTAAAGCATCCAGCATAAATTTTTATTGTCAGTTTCCTCAGTGTGTGTTGTGGTTTAAGCTTAGTCGTAAATTAGACAAAGCATGTAGCCTGCTTGTTTTCCCCCCACAACCTGTCCTT
>WYDI02016283.1:9539-20309 GCA_009867235.2 Psittacus erithacus
GCCAGGGATGGAGCATTCACAACTTCCTTGGGCAACCCATTCCAGTGCCTCACCACCCTTACAGTAAAGAACTTCTTTCTTACATCCAATCCAAGCCTTTTATATCAAGCTTTTTTCTGGTCCGTGTAATCGTAAGATGACCTGCAGAGGCAAAGAACGTCAGTGTTTCCAGCTCTTCCTCCAAAACAATTAATTAACCTATGATTTTCTTGTTACCTGTGTTCTGGTATAAACCATTCTCTATGAATTCTGCCTATGCACTTCAGTTTCCTGCCATAAAAGAAATGCAAATTAGAGAGCAACACTAGAATTCAAAATGAGCTTGGATCCATTTTTTGACTGTGTCTTTGATATCTGAAGAATGGGGTTTTAACCCAACATTTATAGATACCACAGCTGCTCTTAATAGGATTTTCAGCAAATGGAGTAGACATTCTGGCAGAGATGAATGCCATCCACAGTGATGAAGAAAAGCGCAAAACTTCAAATGAGAAATAGCACAACCAAAGAACTACTTTTGCATAAGTGTAGAGAAAAAAAAAGGGAAAAAAAGGATGGCAACAGAAGTATCGTAATTCTCCCAAACTTCATTTTTTGAAACTCTGATTTTTAACTTTCTCTGCTGCAAAGGTATTTTAATATCAAAAAAAGTAACATAAAACTTTTCGTTTACAGAAAATACATACACCAACTGAAAAACTATATGAGACTTTTTTTTCTTTCAATAACCCCCATGACAGCCCAAGAAGTATGGTCCAGGAAGTAAAGTTTTCATCCAGCACTGAAGCTTTAATAACAGGGAAGAGCTAAAGGAGGAGAAATCCAAAACTAAAGCAGGATGTTTTTTAACTAATTTATTAAAGATATCCTATATCAGATAAACAGCATTGCCAGCAGTCTCTGAGCACCAATTTTTCCACCAAAAGTTGAATACTCCATTGTACAGACTTTGCAAATAAAGGCCTCTAAGGCATTGCTGAGGGCAGCATCGCAAATGTTAGATTTTATGGGAATGTGCAACATACACAGCAGTCAATATGCCCACATACCTCAGGGGAAAAGCCTTTGCTCTTTTAAGAAAACAAATGAAAGAATGGGAACAAATGATAATCTAAAGCCTCCACCAACTGGTGTCCTCCTATGCTGTCTCTGCAGTTAAAATTCTCCAATGGAATTCACAGAAATCAAGGTATTTTTGGAAATAACCCTGAAATGCCATGCAGTGGGGTTTTCTTCCACTTACATGTAACATTTGCTCAATTCCTTTTTCTCTTTCTTAACAGCTGCTTGGGGTTTTTTGCATCTGCCTTGCTTCCTGGCATTTATTTTGGTTTTTGCTTATTTATTTCTGGCTGTTCATCCTGTGTACAGTTTGTTTATTGCCACTTCGTCTGTGCGCTCATTTCCTTTTTGGGATTTTATTTTTATGTTTACTTATTTGTGTCAGTAAAACTGTCCTTTCTGGTCTTCCTTGTCTCACTTCATGGTTACATATAGCTGACACTTAAGTGATACCGCAATTTATTTTGCTTCAAGTTTCATATTAACTGTCATACTTAGCTTAGCTACCTCTACCATGTATTTTCCACATTCTCTAGGTTTGTTTGCTTTTTAATTCACTGAGATCTTGGTTAAAACAACATTATGATGTTGATGATGATGTCCAGGGAGGAAAAATAAGTATTGGAACTAGGCATTAGTTTAAATCCAGCCCGCATCCAGAAACACTGAAATCAAACCAAAGAGAAGCAATTTAAACAGTACTGTATTATATTAATGTATATAATTAAACAGTAATGTATTATATTAAAGATCAAGGCCAGCTATGTACTGGTCTCTACCACTTTCTGAAAGAAGATGAAGTAACACCTCTCAGCTTAGCAAAATGGTAACTGCTGAGAAACATAAAACATCAGTTAACTGACTTAAAGCAACACTATTCACTAAAATGGATTAAAATGATGTCAAGGAAAGTCACCAGAAAAATTCTTATAATTTGAAGTTTCTTGTTGTAATCTACTTTATCCAAAGAAAGTAAATTAGGAAAGTTCCAAGTCTTGCTATTCTCCAGGATGGCCTAATAAAGGGAATATGAACATGACAAACAACTAGTCACGGGCTGAAAGAAGACTGAGATGCCTTTTTCTTTTCACAGTTCCAGTTATCAAGCATGCTTTGTATCAAACAAATAAACACCCTAATATCCACAATGTGCATAATAAAATCTAACTAGTCTCTCCTGCCCCTTAAATTCCTATTTCCCATCCTATCAAAGCTTATACTCCCTTCAAGCTTTACCAGTACATTTTATGCTCTAGTCCCCATGAGTAGTCATTCACTGAACCCACTCTGTTTTTTGCACACTCTTTTTGAACCATGGAGCTCAAATATGGACCCAGTATTTCAGAAGCAGCCTCACTAGAACTGAGTAGAGAGGAGTAACATCTTTCCTCTGCCTGCTGGCCATCCTCCTATTGCCCAGTATATGGTTTCCGGGATTGTGGCAGAGCTCACTGTTGACTCATACTAGGCCTGATTTCACTGAAACTTCTTCAGCCAGGCAACTCTGGACATTTGATTAATGGAAAGATCAGGATAAAATAAACACTCAGACACACAATATACAAACAGCCTTTGTTAAGATGATAGCATCAAGGCAAGGGTTTTTCACTAAGCTTCCTCATCCATCTCATTCCAAGGCTGTGTTTTAGCCAGTGTTTTTTATCTATCTGACTACTGGTTCCAGTTTTGGATCTGAGGGAGCACAAAACTGGAATTTCATTCTCTATTTGTGGTATTACCTACAGATACTCCATAAAGAAACAGACCAAAAAAGAGGACAGCTCCTGGAGAAAAGCAGAAATGCTGACTACAACAGGGCAGCTCCTGGAGAAAAGCAGAAATGCTGACTACAACAGCTGAGGAGCAAGCACATGTATTCTAACTCTCAGATGTCACTGGAGAAGAATGGGTGAAGACAGATCATCCTCATGTCACAACACTTCAAAAGCAGGATTTTAGTGTTGATGCACTGTTTGGTTTACTGCTGAGACTTTCTCTATACAAGGAGCTATTCATCAGCTCCATGCATGCGATGGACATATTTTGTAGACTGCCTACGAAACTAACGAGTGGGTGGGGAGTTCCTAGGTAGGGCAGGCCAAATATCCCCTATCTTACCTCTGTTTCCCCTTACCAATTGCCTTAGGAGAGCAATTGACTTGACTAGGCCTGCAAAAAATACTGTTTGCAAAGGGCTGCAGATTTCTGCAAATGACTTGGGATCTGCTCAGTCTTCAGTCTATTCCTACGCACTGTTTTTCTAAAGTCCATTTAACTTTTCACCTGGTCTTGTCCCATATAACTTTTCCCAACTACACGTACATTGTCATCTTTTTCAGTGAAGTAGCTGCATGGAAAAACTATAGTGCTAGTTTTCAGAAATTTTATTTCACTTTAAGTTTACCTTTAAAAAATAGAATATAGAAATCCTTCTTTCTGTCCCAGAGCTTCAGCTACAGCAAGCAAGATGTTGGTTACTCGGTTAAGAGACAAAAGCTGGACCTGCCAGTTCCCAGGTTTACTGCTGACATTTAGAGAAGGCAAGAGTGGAACTGCATTTTACTGTTCACACCTGGATGAGAATTAGTAAGAACTAAAGAACTGGCACAAAAACAACTGGAAGGAGTCCTCTGAATGGTGCTGTCACAATTTTTTTCTTATTTTCTCAATAATAAATTCAAGCCCTTATTAGGACTCCTGCCCAGGAAATGGGAAAATTCAAACGCCATCACAAGGCTATGCTTTCATTTTATTGTTGTTGGTTGACATACGAAATTCAAGCAACTCATTTCCCAGCTAACTGCAGGAAACACTCTTGACTTCAAGCGAGAAAGGGCTGTACCTCTTCTGAAAATTTCTCTGTAAAATAATCAAGATGAAATTCTGTGTCCTGTTCAACCTCTTACCACACTGACAAATACTTTTAATGATAATTGTTCTATTTGAATAATAGCCTCCCAATAGAATATGGATTGCAAATACAGTAAATTTCATAGCAAAGGCCAATTTTCCAAAGATAGACCTCCAGTTATGTGCTGCCACTTAAGCCATACTGGCAAACTGACAGAAATTTCTGGCATTCGCAGGCTTTGTGCAGTATTCCAAAACCAAATAAATATAATCCTCTTGGGTTTTCTTCATTTCTCTTTAAAGAATACTAACACAAAGGTCACTTTTTTTTTATTACTAGTTATAGCTGAATTCAAATAAAATATAATTATTAAATTTACTTTATACTTGAAAAAAAACAGGAAAATCAAAGGTCAAGCAGCCATCAATCATAAATCAATTTCATTCAAAGTGCACAAGATGTCAGGGAACCAAGAAATCCCCAAATACTTCATTTTTCCACTCATGTGGCCCTTGATCCTTCCTGTTATACAAGTAATGAAATATCCTTATGATAAATCATGATGAAGATAAGGTGTTATGCATTTTGAAACATGAGTCCTGCCGCATTAAGCTGCACCACGCCACTTACAAGACAGATCTTTGAAAAAAAAACAGTATTTTTTTATGAACAACCCTCACAGTGAAAATCGTTAATATCTCAGGGACATCTTTTCTTAGAAGAGCAGGAATTTGTTCCCTGGGGACACACTGCTTAGATCAAGATAACTGGTTCTCACCAAACAGTGGTGAATATGTAGACAAAGGAAAATCAGTAATGAGGTAAATAATGCCTAAGTTCAGTTTCAGTCTGTTTACATCCTTATGGTTAATTTAAAAACTGAACACGTAAAATGATTATCATCAAAATTCTGGATCATTTACAGTTCCTGTTTCACTAGGTTATGCATTCAATTAATGCAGAAATTAAAGGAAGATGCAAAAGCATTATGTTCTTCAAGAATAAAATGCACTTTAGTATTGCCAGTTGTTTAATTGGCGAGAGCCCAAATGGAATATACAGAAAATGTGATGGAATATGACACCAAATTTCATAAGCAGGAGATAGGACTCAGTAAGCGTGTTCCATGATTTAGTTTACAAAAAGCTTCAGAATACCTGAAGTTCAGCTTTCTTATTCAACATGGAGTCACCTACTACAGAAGGCAAAACCACGGCTCACTAATACAGTATGTACAAATTGTAGCTCAACCATGTAGAAAGAAATAATTTACGGTAAATTACAAGACAAAAAAAAACCCCACAAAAACCCCCTAAAACAACAACCTGACTGCAAAGCTCAAGATTTGTAGTATCTCAGAAAAAAACAAACTGAGAATGATGTAAGAAGAGAAGGGTTAGAATAAATCTGATAAAGATAAAATCTCATTAGTCACATGACTGAGAAGGCAAATGAACTATAGATGAAGAACATCATATTAATTTCAAACAAAAGCTCTTAATTCTGAAGATTTTAAATCCAACTCCATTTTATTTTATTCACTTTTACTTCACAAGAGCCAAGAGGCTAAACTAATATAGCTTATGATTGGATCTGAGAAATGCTGATCCCCAAAATGGTGAGATTTTTTGGCTCATCAGAATTTATCACTGTAAGTAACAAGTCTGGATCACAGACTGTATGCTTCACTGAAAATAAAAGCACATTTGCTTGGAAGGAAATATTGCTATGTATAACTTAATTATTCTTCCAACCACTGTATTGCTGAAAGCCCTAGCCTCAGGTCAGCCTCAAGGTATCATGGGACCTGCAGAAGAAGGCTGTAAAATAGACTGTCCTTCTTCAACAAAGATAAGGGACAACCATAGGGATAAGTACAAATGGGAAAAACAATGGAATGATGAGACAATATCATTTATCATAACAAGCAATCAGTAGGCTCAGCCTACCAGCATCCCACCTGTAGTCACATCTTAGATAGCACTAGGATCTGAAGACATGATACAGAGAGCAGGGGATACTCTCAAAAAGCCACTACCGAGCATAAAGGAAGTTTGAAGGGCGAAAGGGGTGGTTTTGAAAAATGTAACAAGGCGATGATGATGATGACGGAGGCTGGTGTTGATACCTGTGCATCAAAGAAATGGCATCAGGAGGGAAAGAAATGTTCCTGTGGGAGTTCAAGAACTAAAAGGTATAGCTCATGTACAATGTCAACAGGGAGATGCAATAAAGACAACACAAAGTGGCAGGACAGAAAATTGCATCATTCCGGATAAAGGAAGGCCACGACTGCAAAGCCAGCTGAAAGGCCACTGCAGTAATCAAAACACAAGATAACAAGTTGAAACAAGAATTTCAGGTCTGTGAACCAGCAGAAAACATGTATTAAAAGGGAACTCAGAAGGAGTTCAGTAAGACTTAGACATAGATGGAGGCTAAGTGAGCTCCAGAGCCCAAAATGATGCTAGATAATAAACAGGTTGCTACAGTAACTAAGAAAGCAGTAGCTGGAACATCTTAAAGGGAAGCGGGAGAAGATCAAGGCTTCTTTTCAGCTATATTGATATTGATGAGAAGATGTCAGAGAAAAAAAATGTCAAGATTTTATTCCAGACAGTGGGAGGCATGGCTGGGACAGGGAAGGCAGAAAGCAGTCTGACTGTGTTCACAGCACGAAGTCCAAAAGGGAAGCTGACAGCATAAGGCAGCTGCTTGTGAGCCATAAACGTACAACTTTCGGCCAAAGAAATGAAGAGAAGAATGAAGAATAGGCATATGTTATAGTGTGACGGATCTGTGTTCAGCTTCCACCACATGATAAGGCAAAAAAACCCACCACATAAAAAGCACTACATACAGTTTCTCTGAGGATTGTACCATTTAAGATTGACAGTAAAAATACATTTAGTAAAAAATGCAAGGCTTTTCCTAGAATAGGGTAACAATGCAGTTTTATTTCGGCTATTTTAAAGTTCCCATGCTATGCTTTTTCTGATATTATTTTCCTTGTTTCTTACTTAAAGCTATTCCTTCCTTCTCTTTGAGTGAAAAATAAAAAGAAAAATCATTTTCTCACATTCAGATGTACTCCTTAGTTATACCGGTTTTCAGTGTCAAAACGTGGTCCAGACACTGGCACACTGGAATGCAAATCCCAGCTGTATCAAACCCCTCATTTCAATCTCCAAACCTTGGCCCTGTCTATTGGCCAAGTGTTTTTCCCAGAGACAAAGAGCTCATCAAGCAAATGGCTTTCAATAGGAAATTCTGCAAGCCTTCCTGGTTGAAAAGCCCCTCCACAACAAATTTGACTCACACCTGGAAAAGTTCTTCTTAGACCCTTAAAACAAAAAGAGAGGCTTAATTCAGATAGATGTCTGCTCCTGGAGGTGGAAGCATGCCAAAGACCTCGTGCAAGCCACTAGGGACTTTGCTATTGTTATTGATTGCACAAGGAAAGTTCACAGCAAAATACAACTCTAAGACAAATAGCAGGATAAATAAATAATGTTGCTGTTACTCTGCTGACATGACAGGAAGTCCCATCCCAGCCAATCTGCAAATGCCCATTCACAAACCCAAATGAAACTTCAGGTAAATGCAACTGTCCTGAAGTTACTGCATCAAAGAATCAGTGGGGAAAGCTTATTATCATGCAAGGTCTACTCAGCCTCCCTACAAGGGCCATAAACACAAGACTCAGCAAGAATTAAAGTCAGACAGTAACATACAACCAAAAACCTTACCAGTTTGATCAGTTTAATTTCTAGCTCTGAAACAGCTTTGGAAAAATAAGTCTGCTGTAAAAGTTGTTCTCATTAGAAAATATATGCTAAAATTCAAGGATTCAATTACCTTTACTTTACATAATTCATTTTAAAAGCAAAATCATAGTGTAATACAATTAAACTTACATATGCCTTTAAAGGCTACTCCAGCCTTGTCTCTGGTGACAGGCCAGCACCCTACACTGAAAATGCACTGCTATCAACTCCATTAACTTAAACTTTGGGTCTCCATGTTTCAAAGTTTTGTGGGCTATTGGTGAAACAGAAGTTGGCAATGATTCATAGACTGCAAGGTCTTAAACAGTAGGGCATTAAGGTTAAGAAAGTAGAGGCCAAGAACCACTCTCAGTACCAAAGTAGAGCAAACATGTCATAGTCCATGGCTGATTCACATCACTTCAAAGGCAATGCACTCATTGCTAAACTGAGTACTGATGAAAAGTCATTCTTGAGACCTAACTTGTCTATTAAGGGTAGACTCTGTCTAGACAACACTGTATATAGCCTTTTTGTGCTCACTACTGCCCTGCTCTTCTCATTATCTCCTCTTCATAAGACTAAACTGAAATAAACCAACGCATTTTATATTTAGATCTTTATTTTCTTCACACTTCAGTTTTACCTTAGGCCTAAAGCATCTATAGTGGAACTAGGTTTATTCTTCTATTCATAACTACTTCATTTCTCTAAGCCATGTATTAGAATGCAAATTTATACAGATGTGAAGCCTTTGGGTTTATGAAGAGAGTGCTACAACACTCTGCAAACACAGGGCAACACCACCATTGCAGCCATGCTTACCAGTGCTTGCTATCTTTGGGAACTCCAGCAGCCATTACATCATCTCTGATTCTCAACTGCTGCTGCAGGCTAACAGCTCCTGCACTTCTTATCTTTTCAGTATGGCACTCTGCAATTATTTATGTGGGAGTTAAAAACATACAGCATCCCTAAAGGCATATCTTAACTATGCAGAAAAATGGAAAAGGACATTTTATGAGTCCTGTTTTATGAATAAAGGAAATGAGAATTCCACTAAGAAAAACCAACAGTTTTGAAAACAACATCACCAATGTCTTTAAAGCTGAAAAGCTCAAGATTACAATAAGCTTGCCTGACAAATCACAAGAAACTAGGTTCTCACCCTAGGATATGATGAAGGAAGGGTTTATAAAGCACTGCACAGAATGTGTATGTGCTGAGTGAACTGTCAGGTATGCCCACCAGCACAGCATGTAAAGGCAGCTGCTCCATCTGCGCAAGATCTCTTCCCTCTACCAAGTTTCCACTTCAGCTGAAACATCAGAAATTGGCGTCTAGGGAGAAAAAGCAGAATGTGCACCAAAGATAAAAGGCATCCAGACAGAAGCACATCAAGATGCCACTGTAGAGTTAAAGAAACCCAACAGGATTGGCTGATTTACATTAGCAAAAAAGTATGTTTGCAAAGCCAGCATGCTTTAATATTTAAACATGTATCACACCATCAATAGCCTGTGATTATCTCACTCTGAATGACTGCATCCTATCATGACTGCAGTACAGGAGAAAAGACATTCTTGATTTCTTAGTATTAGAAAGGGGAATTACAGCATTAATTTGCATGTTGCCTTTCCATGCGTGTGCAGTTTTGTGCAGTATTTAAAATCACGTTGTTTAGGGACTATATTCACAGTTTTCTGATCAGATTTAGCAGAACACTTGGAAGTATCTACACTAAATGGAGAAATAGGAAAGTGATGGCACAGAATATCTAGCTACCCTGAACTCTAAACACTGGAAAACTTTATTCAACAGACTGTAAAAACCATGTAAAACCAGTCAGTTGCTGTTATTTGACACAGTTCCCTCAAGAGAGGCAGAATGATTTATTCTTGTTGATGATGAGCCATGGGGTCTTGTTAACTGTAAGCTTGTTCCTTGATCACTGGTCCAGTGATTTTTATCCTCTCATTAAAAGTACTTATATTTCTGTATTTCCAACAACTCTTGAGCGTTCATAAATGGGGGCAAAAAAAGATATAAGGTCATTTTGTTACAAATTTCAAATATTTGGGATTGGAAAACAGACTGAATGAAGCAAAGCTCTACATTTCAGTGGTCTGCATTGCAGCCCTTCATCACCGATAATATCATACGACATCACCATTTCCAACTGCTGTTCTGAAGAATCTCCTCTAAGGATTTTTTCCATTATTTTTCAGAGGTGAAAACACCCTTCTTCAAATGTGCTCGTTGCTGTCAATTTAACTTGATGTACTGGATCTATATCCACAAGTACGTCAGGAAGATGAAAAGATCAGATTCCCCCAAATATTTCCTCCAATACACCAATGGTTTCCCTAACTCAGCCAGAACCTGGCAGCATCACAATGCATGACAAAGATGATGACAAAGTAGCTTGGCTTTAGTGCAACTACTCTGAAACCTTTAGTGTTGATCTGAATGAGAATTCACAGCAAACAAGACCCTTCTAAATAGGTCTCGTGTGAGTCAAGATTTGCATCACATTCTCATCTCTTCTTCATCACTGAAGTAGCAATTAGCCTCTTCCACACTATGGCTGAATTCAGCTTCCCTGGACTCCTTGCCAGTAGCGGTTCTTAGCATTTCTTAAGGGCATTTACAGTTCCTCACAGCAGTTGTGTTCTACCTGATAGCTCCATGTTTGAATAGGTATCCTGTTACACAAAGGTCGGTTATTTTCAGCACTTCATTCCAATTCATTTGTAAAGGCAGCCCAGTAACAGATGAGCTGTTCAGGTTCTTTGCAGGTAATGTCCTTCCACAGTCCAGGACTTTCATGAGAAAGTGTCCCTCAGGGATCTGTGTTGGGACCAGTCTTGCTCAACATCTTTGTCGGTGACACGGACAGTGGGATTGAGTGCGCCCTCAGCAAATTGGCCAATGATACCAATCCATGTGGTTTGGCTGGTACGCTGGAGGGAAGGAATGGCATCCAGAGGGACCCTGACATGCTTGTGAGGTGGGCTGATGCCAAACTGATGAAGTTTAACCATGACAACTGCAAGGTCCTACACCTGGGTCAGAGCAATCCCAGGCACA
>WYDI02016284.1:0-41549 GCA_009867235.2 Psittacus erithacus
ATGTTGAGGACACCAGAACTGCACACAATACTCCAAGTGAGGTCTCACGAGAGCACAGCAGAGGGGCAGGATCACCTACTTTGACCTGCTGGTCACGCTCCTTTTGATGCAGCCCAGGATTCAATTGGCTTTCTGGGCTGTGACCGCACACTGCTGGCTCATGTTCATTTTCTCATCGAGCAACACTCCCAAGTCCTTCTCCACAGGGCTGCTCTGAATCTCTTCTCTGCCCAACCTGGAGGTGTGCCTGGGATTGTTCCGACCCAGGTGTAGGACCTTGCACTTGGCATGGTTAAACATGATAAGGTTGGCATCAGCCACCTCACAAGCATGTCAGGGTCCCTCTGGATGGCATTCCTTCCCTTCAGTGTATCAACCGAACCACACAGCTTGGAGTCATCGGCAAACTTGCTGAGGGCACACTCAATCCCACTGTCCACATCACTGACAAAGATGTAGAGCAAGACCAGTCCCAACACCAGTCCCTGGGAGACACCACTCGTTACTGGTCTCCAGCTGGACACTGAGCCATTGACCGCAACTCCTTGCATGCGGCCATCCAGCCAGTTCTTTATCCACCCCGTGATCCACCTATCAAATTGATGTCTCTCCAATTTAGAGACAAGGATGTCGTGTGGGACAGTGTCCAACGCTTTGTACAAGTCCAGGTAGATGACATCAGCTGCTCTACCCCTGTCCATCAGTTCCGTAGCCCCATCATAGAAGGCCACCAGATTGGTCAGGCAGGAGTTCCCCTTAGGGAAGCCATGCTGGCTGTCCCCAAGCACCTTGTTGTTTTTCACGTGCCTTATTATGCCTTCCAGGAGAATCTGCTCCAAGATTTTGCCAGGCACAGAGGTGAGACTGACTGGTTTGTATTCAGAATTGTAAGTAAAAAAGTTGCAGCAGAGATATCCATCCTCAGTGATGAAGGTAGACTTATACTGAGTCTTGACCCCATTAGCAGACATGTTATTCTTCAGCCACAGAATGTTGTTGTCTCCAGTTCCCAGGTAAGTAAGTGTTTTTCCTTTCTGAGCATTTGATCACCTGCCTATAGCAATTTTTGTGCAGGATTATGAAAAGCTTTGATTAAGTCATCCTACATGTCCCTGATGTAAAAGAGGCTGCATGGTATTCTCAGTCTGTACATCTTTTTTTCTTTTTTTCCACTAAACCTGGATGATTGTGTCTTCATTCTCTGAAGTTCAGGTGAAGTCATTATCTGTATTTAAGTCCGTATCAGTAAAAAAGAAGAAAAGGCCAGTGGTTCACAACTGCAAATGTGAGGTGGCGTATTTATTATCCCTTAAAAATGGATTTCTTACTCTTTGCTTGAAAGCTCCTTAATTTGTGCCAAATGTTATGGCCTCTGTTCACACAACTTGAACTTAGCATGAAAAGCAAGGAGTATGTTTTTTTTGAAAAGTAGGCATTTGAAGTCATTTGTAAGTTGCTGTATTAAGCCATGACTTCATGCTCTCTAGAGTGAACCACTGGATCCATTTTTAAATAAGGATACCTGCCATGACCATATGAGTTGGTAGTGCTAGCAACAAAGTCAAAATGTACAAGAATAATAAAAATACTAAAGGATATTATTTCAGCCATTGTACAATCTTTCTACTTCACCTAATAAAGCATTTAATATTGACAATACTTACTAAAATAATTACCTTTATTTGTCTACCATTAAGTTCAGAGGTATGATAACATCAATAATAACATTATTTGGAGAAAATGAAATAGGCAGGCTAATTATAGAGCTCTGCTTAATAAAAACCTAACTCTGTTGCCCTGTTGCCTTTAGCATTGACATAATATAGTATGGTATAATGATTACAGTTTTTAAGGGGAAATAACCAGCATGTTTGTCTCACCATCTTTATTATTTAAATTATCATATCTTATATAATTATCTTCAATGTAACCATCTTATCTCATGGAAGATCTGTGGGAAGGGAAAATAACTTAAATCTAATGACTTTTCTGGCACAATCAGTCCTTCATTCTGTACCCTTTTATGTGAATGAGAATACTGATACTGATTTGAAAAGGGGAGACTGGAAATGCATAAGTAACACTGCTCCACATCACCCAGATACTATAGAGTAAGTACCTTTCCAGTCATCTGATATCCAGATTCTATTCCCAGAAGCATATCTAGATCTGTGCTAAACATCTAACTCATCTTGCCAATCTCTACTCAGGCTTTTTCAGAGGACCAGGTTATTTTCTTTTGCTTTCTTCTGGTTCTTCAGACTTGTTCCCTCCTCCCACAGCTTTGCACTTCTCTGTCCCAATTCTCTTTGTAGGTGCAATTTCATAAGCAAATGTTACCATGTCACAAGACTCTCTTTGCCCTCCAGCACTGCTACTAATTGAAACTTATTATGCTGGCAAATTTCACTACAAAGTCACTTGTGCTGTGAACCCAATAACAGGATCAGAGAGCGGAGGGAAGGGAGAATCTTTATGAGAAGGAGAGAAGCTAGCATGGGAGTGGGAGAAGAATCTCAAAAGCTGGAAGCCCTCCAGGTCTTATATCTCTGGAACGATGCTTGCTTATTTGATAGCCTGCCATGGGCTCCTGCAAATAAGTTAAGCCATGGCATACACAGCTGAGAATAAAGGATGGGTGGCTGTTGCTCCTTCTGCCAGCCAGAGAATTTCATGGCAGACAGGACTATTGCCGTTTGCATAGTATGGTCCTTTGTGTGACATAAGACCCCTAGGTTTTAGATTTGTAAGAGTCCACACTTTTGACTTAAAATGAAGAATTTATCACAGCCCTATCCAAGCTGCTCTAGGAGAGCCAATGGCTCTTCCAGGCAACCACACAAATGATCATACTGTCCATTAGGTCTGCTGTACCTGAGAGAAGAAACAGCAGCTTGGGAGTAATGCCAGAAACAGAGGAGGGTGCCAGTATCTGTCCCAGCAGCTTCCCCCATTTTTCCTGAAAAAGGGCCTGCCCTCAGTCCCAGGCACCTGCCACCATTCACAAGCCCTTCCCTTGGCGCCCTAAGAATTCACCCCTTTGTTCCCCTTAATAAGCCAAAAAGAGTTGCACAAGCTATGCCTTTTCTCAGGTTTCCTTGAGAGAAGATACGTTGCCTTATCACCTGATGTTTGTGATTTTATATAACTGAACTGAAAATATGCAAATTATCTTGTTAGCTAATGCCAAATATGGAACTACAAAAAGCTCAACAAATAATTAATCTACTCCTGGCCACAGATTTGGCAAGACTGTAAATTATTTCACTCTGGGGCTATATAGACATAAGGAAAAGTACTGTAGTGAAGGCTAAGTAATTCTCCAACACGGAGAAATGAATGTGCATCTACTTTGGGAAAACATAGATGACTGAGAACAAATGATGGATTGATTAAAAAGCATATGTTTCTGATGAAATCTGAAATATAATGTCACAAGTAAATTTTACTACAGTCAGTGACTAATTGAAGCCCCTTCAGTACATAAATATCTGTGTCATGTGTGAACCAGAAGACCTATATTTGTCTGTCTTCTAACCTTGAAGTTAAGCTGGCATCAAACTGTATCATGGCACAGCGCAATGATTAGCCACAATGTGAGTAAGCTTGCAGCAATGTTTCTTCTGTTTGAAGATAGATTCTCAAATCCATCCAAAAGCCACATGCAGTGATGTCACCTTGAACACTGACAGGGTGAGTTTTTGTTGGGTCTTTCACATTTGAAGTCGAGCGTTGGAAGTCCCGCATTCTGGATGCACCCAAGGAACAGAAGATTGTTTAAGTGAAAGCAGCAGGAGAGGCTGAAAGAGTCTGCCTGAGCACAGTAATCCATGTCAGTAAAAGGGAGCTGGTGCAGCCTGAACTAAGGCATTTCACAGCCCTCTCTAGCATGACACACCCCTTTCCACAGGTTTACAAAAGGACACCTGATGACCTATTTCTACAATACTTAGGAAAACATCCCTTGGCAGGATATAAAACATGAAATATGGCAGTCTATACAGCACTCTTTTGCACTTTGAGGCCCTAGTTTATACTGGAGAATTAAGAGAGCTGTTGCGTGCTTGATGGCGCAATCAGTAGCCTACAGGCATTCGACATTAAAGCTGTACGTACAGGACTGAGATGAACTTGCAGATTTGTTTTTCAATGCAACAATGACTTAAACAGCTGCTACAAAATCCGACTGAGAATTGCAACTATTGTGTTCAGGATGTTGTAATTGGGTCCTTTTTTCAAAACTTTTTGTGAGTACTGCCTGGCAGCAACAGGGCTGTGTGGCAGACCCTCAAAGAAGAGGTGATTGCTGTGTTTTGTGGCATTAGAACCACAGGAATGCAAAAAATGACAATTGGGAGTCTTTCATGTTTGTGCTGTTATGGATTCTGTGAACTTAATGTTACTACTTGGAGTGTCTAAGATTAGTCAAAGCTTTCTTAAGATAGCGCATTAATGTAATGGATTGTTTTCCATGTCTGTTTAATTTTAGCAAATTGTTCAGTTGCCTCAATATTGTGAGTTTAAGGAAATCCAGCTGTCAATTCCTATTAAACTGGCCTTAGTTTTATATTGTTAATTCAGTTGTCTTTCACACTCTAGCTGCTAAACCTAAAGAACTCTTTACAAAGGCAGATTTATGATGGATGCCATCTGGCCTGATAGAAGGAAACAGATATTGATTTTTAATATTTTCTCCAAACTTGTTTACTCTAGGATAATACAGCAGCTGTGTGGCGGCTTGTCTCAGAGTGGAAAGGATTATTACCAGTGCCTTTTGATGAGATAAATTACCTAGAATGACTTGAATGGCTAAAGGGTATACTTTGATGTTATGTCGCTTCATTTACCCTTATGACTAAATGATTATTGATTTTATATTTTTAAGCTCTTGAAACGTGAAAATAAGTTGGTAGAGAAGCCTAGCTGTGTTAGTTTTATTAATTTATTTCTGCAGGGCATAATTCACTTTGGACCAGGTTGTGAAGGTTTTGGGTTCATGACCGACTCCAGATACAGTTGCAAAGAAATGGCTTATTTATATAGTCATTGCAAGTAGTTCCAAAATCAATACAGTCTGGGATTGGATGATTAAACTTAGTCCCTTTGTGGGATTCATTCCTGTAGCTACCTCTGAAATGATCTTGACTGAAGCAGATTCATGTGATCCAGTCTACAAATAGCAAGTTTGTTCAAGTTGAAATATTATTTTTTGCTCATCATTTTTTTATCTACTGTGTTCACTCAGTGACACTTTAACAACCAGAAAAAAGCAGTTGATTGACTACTTCAATGAAATCACTAATCTGCATTCAAAGAGTTGCCTCCAAAGACTACTTAGATTTTCCATGGATAGATTTAACTACTGCTTTGATCAGTTAGTCCCAGTATGCAGTGGATTTAGGTCTCTGTACTTATGTAGGCAGCAGGAATCCAAGGTGTACACTAAACCCTTAAGTAGTCTTCACAGTTCAAAACAGCTATTTGCCTTTTGTGTGCAGCAGACACCTACATATTTCTGTGAATTATTGCCTTTTCTATCATCATTTAACATGTTGGTGCTATTTAATGTTTGTCTGAAATGTGACTCTGTTGTCAGTCTATTGAAATATTTTGTAGACACTGAAACAAGTGCAGAAACGTGCTTGAAAAAAAAATTATCTCTCTCCAGTTTCCCACAATGACTATTTCTATATGAACTTTGCTTGGTGCATTTTTATACCTTAAACAGCAATACTTTTAAGCTTAATTTCTTCTGGAAAGGTTCAGCAACCAAAATGCTGCATTATCTTATTTAGTCTCAAAAGTTGTGATTCAAAATCCTGACATTTCATTTTTATAGACCGTGAGCAAATTATAAATAGTATTGCTAATAGTATTTCAGCTGTCTAAAAGGAACTGAAGGCTATAAGCTATAACAAAAGCCATGACTCTAACAAAGTTTATTACTTGGAAGAGTTAGCAGTGCATGAACCTGTACAGGACTGTCTAAACTAAAGAATAATATTTCATGATTTAAGCGTACATATCTATCCATCTTCTGCACAGGCTATTAACCATATGCTTGTCTCTTCTTCGGATGTAACTAAATGTGTTGTGTAGGTTTTTTAAAAAATACACATTTCCCCTGAAACTATGTGTTTCTAAAGCAGAAAGATTTTTTTAAATGTAAGGTTTATATAGATAATATTATTTACTTTATATCTCTGTGTGTGTGTATTGTCAGTAAGGAATAGTATTCCCTCAAAGAATCTTTTATTGCCATAAACCTTGGCAGCATATTTTACAGAGTTAAAAAAGGTGTAAAACACTTTTCCTTACTTCAGCCACACAATATGTATAATTAATGTGTAGTAAATTATATGGCCCAGTTTAAGGCTTGTTTAAATGCATAGAATTTGAAGTCTAATGCAGGAATAAAATAACTTTTGGATCAGTGTAATGTAATATGTTGATCCATTTTACAGGGTGGTGGTGATTATTTAATTAATCACCTTTTGACAATTATTCACACTGGTCCAAATCAAGGTCTCCATTAAAACCGAAGAATAGCTTCATTACAAATGACCCATAAAAGTGTCAAGTGCTGGCAGTGAAGACAAGTAATTTCCTTTCCCTTTAAAACCATTAGATCGAATGATGGGGGTGGGGAAGGTGATGAAGCGCGTAATAGTGTGATTACAAAGAAAAGCTTAAACAGTAAATTTGACAGCCATGTTACAGAGGATAGAAGATAAGGGTTATAAACTGTTGGTTCTATAGCTCCAAAATCTTTTAATTTTACAAGAAGATGAGAATGAATGGATTATATTTTTAAGAATTTTTTTATCCTCTTTTGGTGTTTACTTATAAACTGAAATTTGAACATTTTCTGACTCAAAGCCATGGAGATATAAAATAAATACTGTATTGCCCTCTGAAAGTTGCTTAGAATAGCAGTTAATTGAGACAAAATTGTTTTACAGCTATACAGCTATTTTCAAAGCCTGCTTATCAATAGAATCTTTTCTATACCTTACTGATGAGAATAGCAGCAGGGCCTTTATGTCAGTGTAGTTATAGTGAGCACTTTCTTTTACATCTGGAAAGTACCAAGAACTACCAATTGATTTTCTGAACATATAAAACTGCATTCGTCTTTGATTAAAGGTAAATGCTGTGCCTTCTGCTGAAAGTCCTTGTTCTTGCTTTGCCAAAACATGTGAAATGGTTTTTAATTCTCAACTTCTGATAAAACCTTGCATATTTCTCTAAAGACCACTAAAGTTTCTCTACAAAAACATAAATTTTTGCACCTTTCCAATAAAAATATAATTCTTTCTGTTCAATATTAAAACCTGCCAAATATTCACAAGCTGAAATTATACAGGAATATAGCTTCAGAAAATATAACAACAATAATAAAGTGTCACTTTCAGAGGGGCTGAACTGAAAAAAAGCGTTATTTAAAAACCACATTCTGATTTTGAACACACATTTAATAGCTGTTGTAGACTTTGTTGTCGTTTTGTTTGGCTGTGCTACTTAAGATTGTGGAATATAGCTTTGCTAAAGAATTCCATGTAGTGACCTTGCCTCTGCACACTGGCTTCAATTTGTAAGACCTAACAGGTGGCGGTTATTAGCTCAGCTATCATCACAAAAAGATGTTAAAATAATACTTTCACTTGAAGGTTCTGGATAATCTTGCTAGCATAGATTCCACTTACTACAGAAGATGAATATATATTTACTAGTTTTTCAAAAGCACAGCAAATATTGACAAGTCCCAGAGACATATTTGTTAAATCTACTTGTCATTCTTTCTTTGATCTTCATTTGTTTTAAAATCTTGCACCTAAGGTTGGACTAGTTATTGTAAAAATCCCAAAAGTTCAAGTGCTGCTTCTAAAAACTAAT
This sequence comes from Psittacus erithacus, assembly GCA_009867235.2. Lineage (NCBI taxonomy): Eukaryota > Metazoa > Chordata > Aves > Psittaciformes > Psittacidae > Psittacus > Psittacus erithacus. The sequence continues at coordinate 7,897 of WYDI02016284.1, forward strand.
GGCTATTGACTTTCATTAGGATTTCTGTGATGTTATCTAACCCTGTAAAGACATTTGCGGTATGCAGTTTACATTGTATCTAGTGATTGTATAATCATTATTGATTTTCCTTGTGTGTAGTGCCTATGTCAAACAACCTAATATATTTAAATGGTGATTATTTCAGCAATATATCTATTATTAGATAAGATCAAAGGCAGTTAAATGTGTAGCAGATAGTGTGATAAGATGATCTAATGTGTCTTTGTGCCAAGTACCTATGCCCTTTTGTGCATAAAACTGCAATTCATAGTCTTTAATGATTAACTCTCTGAAGCATGTTGTGATTTTTCTCCTCTCATAGAATAAAGTACAACCGATGGAATAAAGGAAGCCCACTTTTTGAGCAAAAGGCCTAGGAGTTATGTAAATGTAATACAATTAGATGAATTGCTTTTCAAAGAACGTGGGAAATCACTCTGTATATTCCATTCACTTCTTGTTTTCCTACCAGTACTTCTGAAGAAAACTAGACATATATTTAGAAAGCTGCATGATTTCCCAAAGGATATAATTGCTGTTAATCCCATGGGTATGGATTAACAGAATAACTCGGCCCATAACAGCAAGTGATTTCTCAGGCTAATCTCATGTACAGAATGGTTATTGTATTTTATTAGTGATCAAACAGTATTCTACTTAGACTGTAGTAGAGAAGCAGCAAATCTAATGCATTCATTAAATGAATATCAAAGAATGCTGTATTTTACTTGTGGAGTTTCTCTGCTTTTATTAATGTAATTTTATTAAAATACGTTTCTGGTCAGTAATTAAAAGCTGTGCTATACATTTAATGCAATTTAAAAAGCAACAAATGTAAATATACCTGTAATATTGAGGTGAAAGTACAAACCCAGGTTTTTCATTCTTTCTTGTTACTATTACAATGCTTATCAATTTCTGTGTTGCTCCAAAAGCAGATGCTGCATTTGAAAATATAATAGCTGTGCATGCAATATGTACACTTGAATGTGTGAATGCATTTTTTTTAGCAAAACTGAAAGCCTTATTGCAAATTTTAACTAGTTGTGAAAGATAAAACCCTGTGATGGAACAGCAGACTTGTATACATTTTCTGTGGCTCTCGTTCCAGTTTTGAAATGATTCCTGTGCAAGTACTAAGCCTCAAATTTGAGTTACTTCTTACAACTCACTGTACTGTGCGTATGTACCAGTTCTGTTAGCATTAGATTGAGATCCCTTCTGACACTTTCCATTACACAGTATGGAGATGCATGCTTTGGCCACCCTTTAGTTGCTACTTATAGTCTCAAAACTACTCTTTGATTTCACTCTTTATGTGTTCTACATCCAGATGTAAGAATGGAAACTATTACCATCCCTAACAATGTCTTCCGCCAGGAAGTACCAACAGCGACAATCAAATGCTGGAGCAAATCATGTGGATGTCCCAGGGTTAATCTCAGGGAAAATCAGATATACTGCTTAAACAGTTGACATTATTGTGTGCCATAACCTGTCAGAATCTGCTTGAATGCTGAGGAATGTTTCAGAAACTGCTCTTCCAGTAACTCAGCACTGAAGGGGATCATTCTGATGGCCAAGTACTAAAAGAGTAACTCCAGCAGAGAGTAGTAATGAGCAGTCAGAGCATTTATCCACTCACTGATACAGCTGGATTAAGAACAGGGTGCTGTTTCCCAGTGGTCTGCTCTTTTTCAGTTAGTCCACTAGGATGAACATGCCTGCCTGGCAATGCCACCTCCTGGCTCCATCTCAGAAGGGTAATCTAGCACAAGGTATTCACGTGGCATGTCCCTTTGCTGTAATTTGCCACTGTGGCCCATTTTTTAATTTTCCTGATGTGCCAAACTGACCTGCACCCTGGGTAAATGTGAAAATCTTAATCTATCTCAGATAGAAGAGAAGTGCTTTTGGTTGGGAAATCTTTGACTGATGGTGAAGCTCCCTGGTTGATTCTCAGTTGTGAAAACTTACTGTCTTTTCCATTGGAACATTTCCATATGCGACTGAATGGTGGAGCTAAATGATAACGTTTATTTTAATAATTTTCTCTAGATCTTGATCCTGCAAATTTTATCAAAGCAATATCAGGAATTTGAATAATGCTGTTGAGGCTGATACAATATCAAGTATAGCTATAAAGCTACTTGCTATGTGGGAGTGCTAAGAACAAATTTTAGATTGCAAAGATGATTTTTTCATGTTCCAGATTAACTAAAGATACCTAATTCAGTACAAACAGTTGCAGCCCTAAAATAATTATTGACCTGACATTACAAGTTGACATAGCTGTTTCTGTGCAAACCATCCAGATAGGCTCAATTGCAGGACTAGAACCTATGTAATTATCTCTGCTGTACATACAAATGCACCAGCTGAATCTTATACAGTCCCATAATGTGTCAGAAAGGTAAACAGAAGTAGGAATCCCTGATTTGAAAAAGAGAAAATTTCTAAATACAGCCAGCTTCACAGAGAATGTCCCGCTGGCAGTTTCATTCATGTACTCATGGTTCAATTCCATCTTAATCCTGTTCAGAACTATGAGATAATCTCACAGAGGAATAGGTGAGGAAAGTACAAGTGACTAATTCTGAGGCATTTCTTTCTCTGAAGAAAATGCAAAAATGATGTTTTAGTTTCCATTTAGAAGCTTAACTGTATAGGAGTATGCTCTTTACCCTCTGTTATATTACACTTTGAGTGGCAATGCCGTTATTCATGCAAGACTGTGGTGATCCTATTGCAGTCATCAGAGGAAAATGAAATAAAAACCGGTATACAATGTAATGTCTGAGTCGAGAATTCCTTCTACTACAAGTAGAGTGTGGGAGAAGACAGAGTAAGGAGCCATAAGCAATGCTATGAGCACTATTGCAGAGGGTATCCTAGTGTCAAGTTATTCTCCTACATTTCTGAGTATGATCATTTATCTAAAATGCTCATTTGTTTATTTTAATGTGATCTTTTCCATGTGCAGGAAACAAAGCACCCAGACAGGAAAAAAACTTGCTCTTTATGTAAATGCATATTTTAATAATGTTTGTAATGTAATTTTTTCAGTTGGTACAGTTCTTTCTCAAACTTCAGGCATATAAACAATCTAATGAGTCTGTATTTACTGCCTGAAGCTTTAAAAATATCTGTTAAACAAGTTCAAGCAACCCTCCCAAACCTTAAATCTTTTTATGCCAGATACTAAATCTGGCATAAGGAACCAGAGGCCAAAAGGGTGCCATAGGGCAAATTGCAAACAGAGCCTCTAATTCCATGTGTCCTTGAATTTCATTGCACAATCTCTGTCTCTTTCCAAAAGGGTGCAAAAAGGAAGCTGAAGGAGCATGTTGAGAGTAAGACTGTTGTTATGTCTCTGCATCATGTAGAGCTGCTACGCTGAGGAGCTCTGTAGTAGCTGGTTACAGCAGCACAACTTTTGCACATCATAGCTTTAGGCTGCAGGGAAAAAATTTCCCACTTCACCCTCCCCTTCAACTTCATGTTGTTTTTCTCTCTTGCTAAGTCCATTCAGTCAGACTTTGGGCAGGACACAGGAGAGCTGAAAAGAAATTCCATTCATCCATTACCGCAGTGTTTAAGGACTTGTGCCTGGGAGAGATTTGAGGTGTTTTTAGGACCAGGACAACCTTACAGTAGTTTTTTTTTTTTAGGGAGGATGACCACATATTCCATCTTCAGTATTTTCTTTTGTTCTGCGTTTTAAGGACCATTGTCCATTCCCAGATGTGTGACAAAGCCTGGAAGACAGACACCCTGACACTTGTGCTAGGCTATGTAACCCTCTGGAAAAGAGTCACTTCCAGATGCATGATCCAATATTGAGACATTCTGTCTTCCACTGTTAATTACACTTTAGCCAAGAACTTGCCCTATATCCCAACTCTTTATTTAACAGACCATCTTAGTTTATATGTATCCTTGCCTCTCCCAGACCCACCTCTGCTACACAGGTGCTGAGCGCATCTCAAAATTTTGGTGAAGAGAAAAACTCTCCACTCCAAGCAAAAAATAAGAAAATCACCACTGTTATTTTTTTTTATCCTATTTGACATTGGGAAAAAATGAAGACTTTTAAAGTATTCCATCCAAACCTGTGGGGTATTAAATGGAGATGAAGTGGGAGAGATTGTTGGTTTCACCTTTAAGAAAACAAAAGACTGATAGGAAACGCATTTCCCACAGATTTCTCCCATGTGAGACCCATATGAAGTCTCCTACGTAGTGGGACATGGAGCAAGGGCAGGGTTCTCCCGGATTTCAAGGGATCGTCCTCAGAGCTGCTATTCCAGAGACAGCTCATAGCCCTATTTAGGCTTCATTAAGGAGTGAGGAGAGGAGAAAGTACCCAGTCAACTGTAGATCCAAGCTGCCATCAATGTACCATATGTAAATTAAACCCATTTACTATAAGCCCTCCTAGAGAAGTTGCAGCTATGATTTTATTTAAAAAAAAAAACAACAAACCTGTCTTTTTCATGTGCTAAACATGGAATGGAAGATATTTTACTGAAATTAAATTGAAAAACAAAAAACAAAAAAACAAAACAAAACCCAAAACCACACAGTATTTTTCAGTTATAGTCATTACTTACACAAAATAAATGATCAAAACTAAGTAGCAAACTCACATTTCTCTTTTGAGATTTCTGTACACAAAGAAATTGGGTTATCTACAAACACGTTATAGTTTTGAAATGTGTTACTGTATTCTAAATACTTGAATAAAAACAATTTGGTTTGAGTTGTACTATTATAGAAGACTCAAAATGCTTTATCAGAAGTTCTTTTTTTTTTTTTTCTTCCTGTTTTTTTTTTGGTATCATTAAAGGTTTTCAAGCTTTGTTATTTGAATAAGATAAATACTAAGGTAACTAGGAAAACCAGCATGCTTTAGAATTCTGCTTTTTGAGTGCTTTCCAAACAGACAAAGTAATATCTGTATCCTAGTATTCACTTGATGTATGAAATATAATAGAAGGAAGCTATTTCAATAAGATTCCTTAAAAACGATTAGGCATAAAAATCCTGACACAGTGGAGATACTGCTTGTGGTACACCTCCAGGATCAAGGTCAATCCTTATGCTAAAGCATCATATTGTAGGAGAATCTTGATTTCACAGAATAGAATACAGCATATTTAAGTAAACCCTAAATACTAGGCAAAAATATTTCACCTCCAGGTTTGTGGAAATTCTACCTGTGTGTGTCCTTGTTTGGTGAGCAGGTGGCTTAAATAGCAATGTGAGAAGAATACCATATGTCAATTGAAACATGAAGTCAATATTAAAAAGTTCCTGGTAGAAGCTTACTAAGCAAAGATGGCCAAATTTCAAAACCTTGAAGTCCCAGTTTACAAGTCTGGACTTCACTAGTGTGAAGTCTTCTGAGCTGTACAAATGTTTTGAATGTGAAAAATGTGGACAGACATCTTGTGAAAATTGCCTGTTTCATTTCAGAATCTGTGTCCTTCAGACTTTTCTTATTTCTTTTTCTGAATCAGAGCCATATGCATAAGGACATATGGCATTGTGCATTTGCTAATGGTCACAAATCCTTCAGAAGGTGTGTCATAACCACGGTAACAAAAGTTTTAAGTACATAAAAAATTAGAGTTTCCAATATGTTCTGTCACCCCCATTGGATTACATTAAATTAGCATATAACTTGAATGTTTTGCCTAAAAATACATTACTTTTTTGACTGTTGGGGAGTTAAACATCACTGAATTTTGATTTTTACACATTTTCTGAATAGGCAGAAACCCCAGGAGTTTAATTTATAAAAACTATCCACTTAAGTTATGAGAGTTCAGATTTACTGTGACCAATCTGAACCTTCGTAACCCTACTCCTATCATCAATTTGAGAATTGTTTTTCTAAAAGCCATATTACATCTTCATTAAATAAGGAGAAGAACACAGAACTTTTTAAAGAAATGCTTCTCCTTTGCTGATTTTTAAATATTCAGGGATTTCTTATGTGAGATTATGACCGAAGCTAGTGACTGTTAACTCTCGTGAGTGTATAAAATACCTTAGGTTATCAGAAAAACTATTAAAAAAAATATGGAATATCTCATAGCTTAGCAGGACAGCTGTTTTTCTGTCTTGTTTTGGTGATGTTTTTGCTTTTTACTTTAAAAATAAAGGCAAACTTGCAGCCAAAAAGTTTTATGCAATTCCTTTGAATCTCATGCTGCTGAAAGGCTGTACTTAGACTTATGCTCAGAGGATTTTATGTGGGCTAGGAACTTCACATTATTTTAGGTACACTGCACATTGTTCTGAAGAAATGGCAGATTCTGAGTCTTGATCTTAATGCTGGGGCTGCCAGAGCCTCTAGTTCTTGAACAAACTGCTGCCTTAGTGGTCACAGTGAACAGACAAGTGAAAAAATAATCAGATTCATGGCCAGCAGGATACTTATTTAAATAAAGTGTTTATCTTTTCTTTTCTTCACTTAACTGGATCGTTTGGTTGGGGTTTTTTTAACAACTGTGCTGAAAGGCATGGTTGAAAGAGGATCACTTTGATGAGTTGGTAAAAGGTCTGTAAAATAATTGTCCAAGTGCCATTACATGATCAAGGCTTTAATCTTTTCTTAAGTAAAAGAAAGCCTATTAATAAACCACTTTTCATACTATATGAGCCGACCTGACAAAAATATTGCTGCATTCATTTTCCCCTTTCACTGACAGCCAATTTTGTAGCAAGCTAGCAGTATGCACCTAGTGAAATTTCAACAGGTTGACAGCAAATTCTCTGCCGCTAGAGGCAGTACCCACTGCCTCTATTAACAGTGTTTCTTTGCCTCACATTCTTTTCTATAAACTAAAACACTATTTGCTATGGATAGAACTTTTTCATCCATAAGATGCAAAAAGGCTTCTGCAGAAGTGACAAATATAACTAGTCTGAATTTGCAAGTAGGTCAATGAGCCTGCTAGCATATGAAATTATTTACTCCATATCACAGACTAAATATGAGTCAGTAGAAGAATGAGTCTACTATACTTTTCTGCAAGTCTTTGATCAGCATGTGTTTCCACATTTACTGCTTTATTTTATAAATGACATTTAGAATGAAAAGTTTCCAAACATTTCACATATTTAAGATGTTACTGATTTCAGTAGGTACTTAGTACAGTGCACTGCTTTGTATCTTCAACTCTAATTTTTACCTGCTCTTTAGAGTCAAGAGAGCTCAGGATGTTAAGTACAAATCTAAAAGCTGAGGAACAGCACAATCAATTGTGACACCATTAATTTAAGTCGTCTTCCCAGCCTGGCAGAAAGGCAGCAATGCAAGTGTATCTAAACACAACCCATTTTGGATTATTATCATCATCCTGCCCAGCTGTCAGTTACTGTGTGAATGCAGAAGTGCGTGACTCTTCCACTGCTTTCACATCATATCTGACATCCCTGTGTAGGGCTTCCATATATTCTCTGAACTCTGTGTTTAGGCACCTGAGTCATTCTCAGGCACCAAAGACACAGAGAACACTCCAGGACAGCATTATGCTGTCCTTTGCCTCCTTGTAAGCTCCAGGTCTCATCGCAGCACCATTTCCATCAGCTAGGGTGACTTAATGAACAAAATGTATGTTTGCAACACTGTCTTGATTCATTCTAGACGCAGGATTCACCACCACCTCCCCTCCTTAGCTAATTTATTTTTGATGTCTTAATATAATTTGTTACCTAAATATCCAAAATCATGTTCACATGAGTCTTCCAGGAGATGAAAATGTTAGGTTCCTTTATCAGTACTTTGTAACTAGGCACAAATGAAAAATCTGATGGGAGTCATTGCACCTGAAGGATTCTTTAAATTAAAGCACAGCCCCCTTGCGCTATTACCCAGTCATCAATTAGACAGGATATTTGGAATATTAAGGGGAAAAAAAGAAATGCTGAAAAATGGAAATGGTAGGATTGGCAAGAATTAATACAAGAAGGCAAAACTTCTGTATAGAAGAAAATCAGATTATATAGACAGTGCTATGATGAGGAAACATTTTCTGCTGGAATATTTATTACCTGGGTATTCCACAGCATCTGTTAAAGCTAGTAATTTTTAAATCATTAATTCTAGAAAATATGCAGGGTTTTAGAAGATCTAATGAAAGGACTCTTTAGATTATTAAGACTATTTTTCAGTAACACTAGGAATTTGGGAAAGTCTCCCAAAACAGAATAAATCTATTATTGTGTCCATATCTTAAAAAAAATAATGGGAAGACCATAGCAGTTACAGGCCTTCTAAACTGACACTGACCACAGATTAATCAAGTACCCAGCATGACATGTGATTAAAAAAGAATTAAGAAGAGTAATACAACTGATCCTACTGAGCATGAACTTACAGAAACTTGCTTTATACATTTTTCCATCATGCATTTTTACAAAAAAAATAATAAAAAAAAATAATAACCACAACCAAAAGGGGTTTTAAAGTTGGGGAGAGGAGAATGGGAGACGGGGGGAAGGAGGAGAGAGAGGGGTAGTTGATCAGATACCACATATTCTAATGAAGAAATCAGGTTGATACTGAAGCCTAAATAGTTTTCATTAAATGAATGAAAAAGCTTTCTAACTGTTCAGTAAAAATATGAAACAGAAAAGAGTATTGATCAGTTCTTGTCCCTTCTTACTTAATTTTTCTATCTGTAATCTGAAAACAGTATTGATAAAATCGGTGATTAATAAAAGATAGGGAAAGAGTGATCTATAGAGAAGATGGGTCTCTGATTAATGGGCATGTGGATAAATATGAAATATTGGGAGAAAAACCACTTTTTGTGAAAGGTGGTCATGACTCACAAAGCTATAGAACTTTTTTGAAGGAGTCAAAGCCTATGTGGAGAAAGATTTAATTGATCTAACTGTCTTAAATATCCAAAAGAAGTTCAGAAAAACTCAAAACCTTATTTTCAAAGGTGTTTTCAGGGAAGGTTCTTAAATGAATAAACATTTTTTTAACAGATGGCAAGAGTAAATGTTCAGCATTCATAAAAAAAAGCAAAATCACTGAAGGAGTCTCAAAGGGATCTGTGTTAATCAATCATCTAAAAAGGAATGAATATTTAGGCAATAAGTTTGATATGATGATATTAAGGTGTTTAGAATAGTAAAGACAACTATATAAAAGATATAACTGAAAGATCTGTTGGTAGAATGGCAAAATCTGGAGACTAAATATGTATTTGGAAAAAAAAGACTAGGCAATTTAATGAAAGGAAAATCCATCAGTAGCAGTTAACCGTCAGGACAGAACTTAGGAAATTCTCATGTCATCTACTGTTGGGAACTGGGAGAATACTCTCATAAAAAGTACTGCGACTGAACTCTACTATTTTCCTTTAAGCATGTATTATTTACCACTGAAGCTGTTTTAGGCTTTTGTACTAAGCCAGGAGAGAGCTCAAATGCAGTTCAGCAGTATGACAAAATATATAGCGATTTGCTGCATCTGTGGAAATTACAGGTAAAAACACATCTAATGAGATTTTCCCTGGGAAAATCACCTTCGGGTCATTATGTCACCTCTGCCAAGAAGATAAGGACTGCTGTCAAAGAAAGAATGTTTGGCTAAATGGCATGGTTATATGCCTGTAGGTGAGAAGGCAATATAGCTTCCTTTGTAAACCAGGCATGAGCAAACACCCATTTCTATATGGTCAAATATAAAGTGTAAATGGTTACGTTAAAATATAAGTGTAAAGGAGCAAATAGATAAAATTTTCCTACTAGCAAAGCAGTAGCTTGGAAAAGACCAAGCACCATATAAGCAACTGAACATGACCCTCTGCAATGCTTCTGTAGCCAAAGAAAGAGGATTGTTTCTGTACTGCAGACCTTTTTACCTGTTCCTAAAAGGTTGGTCAAATTGACCTAAATGACACTCAGTCACCTGAATGCCATTTCAGATAACAAGATTTATTATTGGAGAGGATGCCTCTTTTCACTGAAGAAAATTTAAACTCACTTAGACCAATCAATAAATGAACTGAATTCAGGTCATTTATCACTTTGGTTAAATTTGGTTCAGTACCAAAAAGATTATGAGAATGATAATGTTACCTGTTCATACTGAGAAGAATCTCAACCTTTGCTACTTTCCCCCCAATCATAGACCTAACTACAAATGTGTGTCTGCAGAACTCCGAAAGTGACAGCCCTCAAGAAAATAATGTGTATGGTAGGTACAAGTTTCTAAGCACTCTTGGACTGGCAAAATTTAAAAGCTTACCTAGAACAAGTCTCTGCATTACACTTTAGTGACCTATTTCCGCATGAAAAGGCACTTTTTAACCCCATATATTTCATATTTGTCGGGAAAAAAAAAGGTTGAAAAGAATTTTTATTTTATCTTTGAACCACATAGATTTTAACAGCTTTCCTCAAGCTTTACACAACCTTGTGAAAAGTCATCTTCAAGACAGATGGTATTAGCAAGAAATTTCAACTAGAAATGAATACATAAATAACACCAAAGCACCCAGTGACACCTACATGGAAATGCTTTGTGACATTGAGTCTGCCGCATGCGTTCAGCATTTCTGTTTTTTACGCCAGTTCAGCCGGAAGGGTTAAACATAAATTTACAGCTTTTTCTGCTAGATCTGCTAGTCCAACAGCTAAGCTGAAATTTTGGAGACTTGTGGCATCTAAATGTTGCCGCAAGTATCTTGAACAACATACTCTCTCAGTGAGTCAAACTAGAAAATTCCTGAGCACCCTATGAAGGCTGAAGTTAAATATCACTTAACAGAGGTGTAAGGGGTTAAAAAAAAGACAGTGTAATGCCAACCCCACTGATATTAATATAAATCATATTATGAAAATTAGTATATTTTTCTGTGGCTGGACATTAAAGCATAAAAACTGACAGACAACAGATCAATACATTTCTCACTACATTCTAGGACTGCAAAATATCCTCAAAAAATCAAGATAATATGATAATTGCTTTGAAGTTACTGGTTTCTGAATGACAGCTGAAACATTCATATTTATTTCTATACAACTTTTCTCTGCTTCTCCCTCCTTTACTTTCCTTTTCTTTTTTTCTTTCCATATCTCTAGAAAGCAAAAAATCTATTGCTTTATGAGAAGATTAATAGTAGAGTTTATTCAACAAGTTATGGAATATAGATTTCCTTTGGCTTACTCTTCATCCATAGACACTAGAGAGGGATAAAACCTACTGAAGTATGTAACACTAGATTTTGTGTTAGGCCTTAAGAAGCTAGAATATTGCTCATTCTAAGCCGCTGCATTCTCATAAATCAGCCAGTGGTCATTTGAAGGCTTACTTTTGCATAATAGCATTGCAAGAATGTTTACAAAGTAGTTTTATTGTAAGCATTAAAATTACTGTATGATAAAATGGTTAATATATTAATATATCATTAAAAGGCTTTTCTTTGATGATTTTCTTTATTTTAAAATAATTGAGCACATAATAACTATACAAAAAATCCTTTTAGGGATAAATTTATTCAGTATTTACTTTTTTTCCAAGAGGGTATTTGAGATATCACTTGTTCATGTTGAACAAAGCTGCATAGGTACACACTAACAAATTATAAATGGTGAGTTATTTTGCAGGGAGCATGGTTGAGTATGTTGTTCAAATAACCTGAGGCACTAACTGGGCTTCATTAGGCTTCATCAAGCTTAGTATCCTTTGCTGCAATTGCTACCTAAAAAGATGTGATAGTCTTTATCATGGTACAGAATGGTGAATGAGGTACACTGCTAGGAGTGGAGGAAGCAAGAGTTGGAGTAAAAGTGCAAGACACTGCTGGTGTTAAACTTTGTAATTCTGTTTGTCTGTAGCCCTCCTCCTGAAATACCAACTCCAGCATCTTCTAATCCGACAGAAGTAGTTCACCAATCTTTTCCTGTCAACATCAAGTCTTCCATGTCGTAAAAAAAATATCGTGGAGACTTTTCACTCCCATGTGTATTTCAAGTGAAGCACCCCTTCCTGCTGGCTCTTTCAACCCTTTTGGTTTTGTCTGCCACTTCACAGTGTTAGGATGCCCTGAGACAGTATCAATAGCTGGCCCAGAATGTCTGTGACAATTTATTCCTAGTGAAAAAAAGAAGCAAAAGGACTAACTACAGGACCCCTGGCTCCACTCACCTGTTTTTTCAGGGAAAAGACTTGGCCAGGGAGCACTTCAACCTTCCCACTAGCAGCTAGTGCTCACAGTTGTTTTTCAGTCATACCTTGTATGAGCTGGGCAAGGTCTGGCTACAACGAGGTAGGAGAGGTTAACTACATGGGTACCCTGCTCTGCACCAGAGACTCAATGTGAGTCTCAATGTGAGTCTCAATGGGAGATTCAATGTGACGAACACACTGTGGCAATGCTGCCCAATTTATTTAGCAGCAACACAATTTTCATGTAATTTCTGTAGTGCAATTTCCATGCAACTGCTTTATTTTCACCACATTTGTCTCCAGTTTAGAGACAGGCCACATGGTAAAGTTCTACTGACTCCTGCTTTTGCCATTATAAACCCTTCTGCAGTTACAGGGATCAGAGGAAACAAAGATTATAGAACCCCTTTTGCTATTTAAATGTTCTATTTCCACCAATCTCCTAGCAATTTGTTATTTTGACCTTTGCACATATATTCACAGACTGGAGATGGGAGGGGGCCAGCCTGATACAGGCACAGGGAAACAGAGCTATAAAGAGTCATGTGCAGAAAGGGAGCAGACTTAAGTGTTAATTCCTAGACATTCTACTTTTTTTTTTTTTTTTTAAGTAGAGAAATGTGTTTCTTTTAAAAAAACATGATGTTGACTGTTAGGTGACAGCTGGATTCCACTTTGAAGGGGAGCTAGGGATCTTGTCCTTAATCCTCTATTTTGTAAAGAGTTTTGTGCATAAATAAATGTACCTGCTACTATCACAAGCCTCCAGACCATACTTTGGAAAACACTGGACAATGAGGTCTCTTACAAACAAGAATGGAGTGAACAGAGGCCTGATCATAAGGGGAGTGAAATGAAGATGAGGTGCAGCCCAGCTCTGGCACCATGAGAGCAGGAGTACTCGCTGTGGGCATGAATGAAGGAGAATGGATTTAGTACCCTCGGCCACTTCTGCAAATTCATTCTTGCAAGCTGTAGTCCAAGAACTGAAGGCTGATAACTGAAGAATCAAACCATGGCTTTGCTTGTACAAATTACATCCAGAGAACTGCTTATACACACACATGACTTTCATAACATGCCTATTAGCAGATCTAGATCTGTTCCAGGTTAAAAACACATGCTAATGTACAGTTCCTTGGAAGTGATTTCCTTAGCTGCCTTAGAGAAATGGGACCTGAAGGGCAGGGCAGAGGGGAGTTCACCTGCTAGAAAATATGCCCCATTCCAGGTGTGCACATGAACTGGTGGAAGGGCAGCTTCAGCTTATGAATACACTGTGCTTCAGGCATCTGCTGGGGTTACTAGCACTAGTTCTTTCAGATCTGCTTCCAATACCCCTGGTACTACTTGAAGAGTAAAGAGAATATTTCAATCGGCTGCCACAGACAACCACAGACTGTAGTTTTTGCAGCCAGAAGAATTTTAAGACAGTTATTTTTGCCAGGTTAAATAGAGGTGGTATGCCATCAATAGAAAGCAACATTTTTAATGGTATGATAAGATTATATGATCTCGTCACAGCATAACATGGTCAGCTGTAAGCACGGCGAGGCAGGCAGCTCCTGGAGGCAGCACTCCTGGGCCTACTGTCTACTTTCCTCTTTCGTGGAGAGCCTGTACTGCTGAGGGCTGGTGCTCCATGTGCAAGTAAGGGATCCTCCTCCATAGGAGCAGTTTCCCAAAGAAAAAAACTATTTTGGGCAGAGCCACCAAAAAAAGAAAATACTCAAGACCCCTGTGCCCTCCCCTCAGCTCTTTATTTAATTCTGCCTTTTCCCCCACTTCTCCCTCCCACTTCCCCCTCCCACTTCCACTGCAAAAATTCCCATCCTAGTCCTGGTCCTGGCATCCCATTGCTGGCAAGAAAATGGAGTTTTCTCTACAACCATTGAGAATCTCTGAGCCTACTTTAATCAAACAGAATTTTCCATCTTGCTTTCATGCTTCCTTTTAACCAAGCTCTACTAATTGGACATTAATGCCCTCACTGTTTTGACTTCAGATATGGCAATGCTATTTTGCTGCCCTGCACCCTGCCCTGGGGCTGATTCTGGTGAGTAGCCAGGGTTGACTGTTGTCACCACAGGCCTTAAGGGAATGGTACTGTGACAAAGGCCAGGGTCCACAGAGCACCACCTCCTCTGGTTAAGCAGAAGCTTCCATTAATATATACAAGGTTTGATACAAGGCTTGGACATTACAAGGCTAACGTTGTAACTGAAGCAGATCTTTAATTACCTCTCTTTGATCAGTTGTCCTTGATCCCGTACATGACTGAACAAGGTAAAATACCTGGAACAAGAAAGAGAAGGTTTGCAAAGAAATGGAATGGACTTTTCATTTGCCATGTTTAGTATAGGAGAGGAATGGCTGCAGTGGTTGGGCATTCACAAATCCTTATTCAAGCACATGCACTCAACAATCACGTGGCTTTTTGATAGCACAGTCCAAATGATCTGCCTAGCTTGGTCATCACATTTCCTGCAAGTGACGTTCTGGCTGCCACAAATTATGGTATGTTATTGTCCATTTATTGCCTATCTTTTCAAGGATGAAAATATTCCTCCTAGACAAGGAGTAACATATGATACGATAAACTGTGCAGTTATGGAAGTTTACAACCCCTTGCTATTAATAAGTGGGGTGGGCAGCATCCCTTATATCAGAACGTCCGCCTTTGAAATACAAAGTAACCGCAACACATGATCTGTCAAAAACTATCATGATGATAAACAATGGGGTGAGCTCCAAAATAAATAAATAAACACTGCCAAAGAAATTATTTGCATATTTTTCTCTCTCCCCAACCAGTGCTTGAAAAATGTCCTCATTCAATGTGCTTGTTCATCCACGCAGCTGCCAGCTGTGCCTCCCTCCTTCCTTCAGCAGTAGTCACATGTTACACAGTTTGTGATACCCAGTCCATATTGCTGCAGAAACCTAAGCCATCAAATACAACTTTCTCTGGTCCTTTAGAATTTGTGTGGAATTATGATTTCAGCACTGCAACTAAAATTTGACATTCAGTTGAAGACTCTGGCATGCAGGAAACCAAGACAGACAGAGTACATGCAAAAATGTCCAGACACTAAGAGACATCTCCAGCAATCCTCATGTAATTAACATAAATCTGGGCTGCCAAAAGTACTAACAGCACTTGAAGCAGCTTTGAAATCCCAAATGCATGACTTCTAAATTTAGAGCTCTGTTCTTGCTATATTCTGTTATGCACATGTTTAGATTTCTGTTGATTGTTTGCAGAAGAAAAAGAATGTAAAGGTTGCTTGTTTAGAGTGAAACCGTGGCCTACAACTGCAACTCAGTATTGAGGGATGAAGAAAAACTACCTTGCCAATGCAGGATTTTAGAGTGGCATTGTGATTCACAAGGACCCCAGAACTGAAGCAGCTGCTCTGCTCTTAAAGAGGGTGAGGCTGGCAATGTTGATAGCAATAGTGGTGTTTGCTAGTATACGCAGTCTGCCTCATTCCCTGTGCCTTGCCGTTTGCAGATGCTAAAAGAAATGGTAGGTCAGCACAGCTGTTACACTCCCTGACTGTGTGATCCTGACCATAGCTGTCCCCTGTTTGGATGGCACAGATATGGGAGATAAAATTAGAGCACAGTGTAGCGGAACTGCGGAACATTGAAACGGGCACTGAACAGAAACACAGATCTCAAATTTGGAAGAAGAAGGTAAGGACCAGCATAGATTTTTTTTCTTATTCAGGAGCATCACCATTACAATTCTGGTACTCAATAGATACCCTGATGTTTCACATCCCCCTTAACATGTCACAGACAGCTAGATTTGGATACAATTCAGTTGTTCGGCACCACCTAATTTTCCATAAGTTCTGAATTTTTAATCTGTGTATTTGTTACAGGGCTTCTACTTCAGCAACTCCCCTCAGACATTTCTCACATGAGTTTTTAAGGCACGTCTGTACCATTACATAGCTGATAGAAGGAACATATATCCTACTCCTGTTATTTCATCTTTTTTTTCTGGGGGGGTGGGGGAGACAGTATGTCCTGTGTGGGAGAAGAGCAATAAAATATCATACTATGTATCCATTTTCTAAAAGCTAAATCTTTTTGCTTTCCTTAATGTATGCTTTTACATGTTCTTCTGTAATGATAATGTGGTTTTTCTTTCTAATTATATATGCTTTTACACCATTATGAGTCCTAAGATTTCTTTTCTTATTTTTTTTAAACTTAACTATTCTTTTGTAGATCTATTAAATCAGTAAAATGTATTTTGATTGGAAAATGCAATTGGAATTGTTGGTCAGTATCATTGAGTTTCTCTCTTTTCTCTGTTTCTTTGGGGCAATTCTATCAAAACTGTGTCCTTTTCTCAGCAACCTGAAAATTATGTTTTCTAAAGTTTAAAGTCTTTTTATACCACTATCTCTTCCTTTTCTTTGTAAATAATTTTAGCAGCAGTCTGAAGCAGAAAGACCGTGTACTTAGTGGACTGCACAGATATTATGGAACGAGGCAGATTGCATGATTCTAATGGATACCATCTCAGTAGTAGAGGGAATAATCTCTAGGTAAGGTATTAGGTTGCTGTTAATGTAACCATGAAGGCAGAGGGTGGTAACAGGATAATCCTAGTAGATATACTCAAGTGTTTAAACCAGTTTTATGGTACCCTTCACACGATAATGTAAGCAAAAGGGTCAGATAAGGAACACATTTTTAACCATTTGTATGTTAGTGAGAGGAGCCTAGACAATAAAATAACAGCTGGAGATACTCTTTCCTGAAAGGGAAAATTCTGCATTTGGTACTGGAAATATGATGAGATGGCTGTTATGACTAAAATAGCCTTTTGTACTTCCAGTTTCTTCCATAAGGATAAAATGGGGAAAAAAGGCACAGACAGGGAACTCACATCAAAGACACTGTTAGTCGTTTCTGATAGCTCAGAATGGGAGGCAAATGTTATGGATGAAACATCTACATAGCAAAAAAAAATAAAAAAAAAAAAAAAAATACTGGCCTGTTTGTAGAATCCACAATAGAAAACCTACTCAGTATATAACAGCTTGTACTGGTTTTTAACATCTGCCCATAATGTGTAACAAAGCTAAAAATTTTAATAGGGGTGACTTCATCCTGGAAGATGCTTGCTCATCATCTCATGCATCACAAATTTTCCAGAATTTCTAAAAATAATAAATGGTAATATCTTTATGCAGAAACTCATGAACTCAAAAGAGATAACTCAGTTTTTGATCTTATTTAAATGAACTAAGAGCTAATTGCTACCATAAAGGAACTGGTTTTCTAGGTATAGACAGAATGACCTGACTGCATTTACCTTGTGCAGAGAGAACATATCACCAAACTATATACATATATATATATGAGTTAGTGCATACTAAGTTTTGGTGTATTGTTCACTGAAACAGTCATTAGTATATCACATATTTAAAGCGCTAAGTATTGGCAAAATATTGGAACTATCAAAAAATAAAATCCTGGATACCCCCAAGCATGGTTCACAAATAAAACAAATTATACTCAGCAAGAAGCTATCCCAGTTAAACGACTGAAAACAAAATAGAGTATAAAATATTAATGCAAAACCTGAATAAATAACAAAATATTATAAGCTACAAGTTGAAATACACTCAGCAAGAAGAAAGGACTGTATGTCCAAAAGCTTGTCTGTTTTTTCCAGTTACATCTGTTAATTTAGTAAAAATGTCCCCTCTCCCTGCAAAATTTGCACTAAATATATCCTCAAATAATCATGACTACAACAATACATAATAACAAAAGGAATTTAAATGCAGAGGACAAAAAAAACCCCTAGGTTATGTATGCTTATTCTAGATTGCAAGCTGTAGCTACATACATATGTTCCGCTGGTATTTTCAGGATTGTCATTTTAACAAAACACTATACCAAACGTGTTCAATAAAGTGCCAGGTACTGAGTGTTTACCACCTTCGAAGGATAGAACATGAGGAGACATATGATAAAATAGTGTAGTTTCAAATTAACGTATCTTATGAAAATACTTTACACGCAAAAGCCTCATAGAAACTAATCACAGACTTTTGAACAATCACTATTCTAGTTTAGTAAATATATGAAAAATGTGGAATTTTCAAGATATTGAAAAATTTCCTGTACCAATGCAATTCTGACAGAAGGTTCTCTGAACTTGGTTTAACTAAATTTAGGATTCTATTTACAGATCAGCTTGGGTGAAAGAATTGTTGCCAAACAACTATCTTCATCAAGATTGCAAGTTTAATCAGTGTGTGCCACCATAATAAATGTGAAATTCTCCAGAGCATAAGACACTTCGAAATTGGCAGAGACTAAACAGATCAGGTTAAAACTAGTTCACTAAAAGATCTCAGACTAGGTAGTCCTGTTTCTAAGGAAGCCTTTTAGGGATTTCTTTTATCATATGACAAATCATCTAAAGATGGTAAAAAATCTTTGTTAATAAGTTTTGTAGATAGTGCAAAGGTTAGTGATGTAGAAAATGAAGAGGATCATCAAGAACGACTTAAATAATCTGCTTAAAATGCCACAGTTCACACCCCCGCCCCCCCAAATAATTTAATAAGATGCTTATATTACCAAGTAATATACCTGGGAATAAAGTGAAAATTATGCCTACAGGCCAAAAGGCTCTGTTTAGAAAACTGTGGCAAACAGATCCATTTAAAGGTACTGGGGGCTAACCACCTCACCTACCAGTGCAATTCTAGGGCAAAAAATAAAGAGTTGATGTAATCCACAAAATTCTAAGCCAAGAAAAATCAAGTAGAAGCAGAGAGATGGTCTCACTTCCATACACTACCTTAATTGTCAAATCCTAGCTATGAGGCTAGTTAAACAGGACTCAAGCCAAAAACACACACTGCCAGGGCCCTCCACACAGACCACAGGTACATATGGGTTTATGCCAGGGGTAACCCAGTAGAAGGAGCCAGGCTCCACTGGTGTGGATCATCCCATGTGATCTTCTGACCAGACAGTGGTTTAACAGGGTTTTGTTTCCTCATAACAATGGTGCCAGGAGTTAGTGGAGAAATCTCCCTCCAGCCAGTGATGCAATGGTCTTCTGATGTCTGCTGCAACGTGCAGCTTAACATCCCTAAAAACTGAAATGTCTAAATCTAACTATTCTGCTTGGTAGGGGGATTTTATTAGAAGCACTTGAGCCACTTCTCGCAGCGACAGTTCAGGTACTGGAGACAGCACAGCTGCAGCCAGGAGCTGCCCTACCTGGGCTACATTAGCTGCACCGCTTTCAACACTGCTCCCAGCCCAATGCAGCTCTATTGCTTCCTGTAGCTGAGTTAATTTGTTCAGAGGTAGCATGGGTATCTCTGTGCAGCACTGCACCGTGTCATGTGCATATACCCTTTATGGTCTGTAATGCACAGTATGTCAGGCTAAGATGATCTAATCCTTTCTGGCCTTAAACAGCATGAAACCATCATCAGTCAGTTCCGTTAATCTTCCATGAAGGAAAATAAAACACCTGAACATAGCAAGACAGTGAGATATAGCAGTAAAAATGTTGAAAATGTTTCTTAACTTCACCCTGCTCTCTCTGTAATTCTGCTATAAATTACCAGCCCAAATCACCCGTTGTCCATGGAGATACCAAGGTACTCTCAGACTTTTATCAAGCTGCTGCAGAGAACTTAGATCTGGCTTGCTACCTAGGCAGTAGCAATTAGCACAGTTTTGTGGGAGGATGAGGAAAAGACAGTTGTACATAAAGAAGTCCAGCATGGTTATCAAAGCCCCTGCACAGCAGCACAAGGATTTTTAGGCAACCCATAGAACCACCATGTTAGATACTGTTGTCCGTGCAGCCCTTGCTATTTTCATGAGCATGAGACTTTGATTTAAACCACCTTGAATCTACTCTCTCTGTTTTAACGTCTCATGTAAAATTCACTGAGCAAGCTGCAATCTGGAAATGGGTAAAAGCCTTGGATCAAAAAATCCGGTAACTACAACTGCACTTGGCCAGCTTGTGAAGAAGTTACCAGAACATGGTCTCATTGCTCCATACACAGAGAACAAACAGCTGGAGGGCCTAAGCTTCCACATGATAGGGGTTTGAGAGACCAAGCCTGGGAGATGTGTTGATTTTCAGTTCTGGCATGTGAATAGGTTTGTTTTGGACAGCATCTGTTCTATTTTTTTGTTCTCCGTTGTATGTCATGTTACTTTAAAAAGGGAGTGACTAGGTCAGATGGACCCCCTGGAGGGAGCAGAGATTCCTCCTTTCCCTGGAGAGCAGATGAGTAGGCTTAGAGACTGGGTGGGAGGAGGAGGAGGAGAGGAGGAGCTCCAGGGCTTCAGGGTGTAGTGGGAGAAGAAAATAGGAGTCCTAGTGAGAAGATGGGAGCCTGCTGCTCATGGAGAGGCCCATGAAAGGAGTGGGGAACATATGCACAGCCAGGCTCCCTTGGCAACAGGAAGAAATCTTCCTAGGGATCAGAGAGGACTGTGCAGAGCTTGCTGCAACCCAGACAGTCACTGAGTTGGCTGAAACCAAACCTGGAAACAAGTACCCACCTAACACTACACAGGGGGAGGGGGGTGAAGCTGTTTAGAAACTTTTTTCTTTTTTTGTCCTCGCGTAGAGAGGAAATGTTTCTTTATTCATAAAATGAAACATTCTCATTTCTATTCTGTACAAATTGTCTTTTTGAGTTTAAAAGACCCTTTGGTCTCTTTAGGGAGCTCACAGTAAGGAAAAAGTCTAGATCATCATTAAAGCCCTGCCTGTGCTCTCATGAGGTTTAGAACCAGAAGTGACCCCCAGCTTTGCTCCTCAGCACTAGAGATACATGAATGATAGAAATTCTGTGAAGCAGTTAATTGAATTCCATCTGTAACATAAAACCACCTTTAAAAGGTGTATGAAAAATCAGGAAAACTATGTTAGTTAACAACTCCTTAATGATTCTTGATTAAGTGAATAGGTTGAATAAGAGGAAAAATGGATTTTGGTTCATTGGTAGTTTAAAAAAAAAAAAAAAGGTTTGTTTTGGATCAAATTGAAAACAATTTTCTTTTTTAGTTTCATGAAACATTGCTAAAGTGATGCAACCCAAAATATTTTATGTGGGTTCAAACCTTTCAAGACTGTTTTTCTTAAAAAAATGGAAAGGAAATTTCAAAATGGAATGTCATTTCAAATGAAATAATTGAAATGCTTCACTTGCAAAAATGTCAAAAGGAAACATTTGATTCTGCCAGAAAATTACAAGATTATTTTCAAAGTGAAGCACTCAACAAAATTAGCACAATTTTGCAAAATGTTTTGCTATATTTCTGCCTCTGTTGAAAAAAAAAAAAAAAAAGGAAAAATAAAAGGCTGAAAAATTTCACTCAGCTTCACAAACGAGCAAACAGTAAGAGCTAAAAAGCGTGTAAGTGCTGAACTTTTTCTGTGTGTACAAACCAGAAGTGCACCCGAAGAGTTAGTTTAGTCATAACCAGAATAGCGTACCAGAAACCCAGATCTGTTAAGAATAAAAATTAAAACCAGATATGCCATGAATGTTTTTTTGTTGCTCTTCATTATTTTGCATTTTCTTTTACATTCCTTCTGCCTTCTTTTGCCCAGTCCTTCTTAGATGCCTGTGTTCCAGACATTCCAGGACAGAGTATCTTGTGATCTCCACACAAATACCTCCCCTAGAAAAATTATGGGTCAAAGTCTTTGCTAGCAGCAGTTGTCTCTCTACTTGTAAACTAGCTGGGAATCTCACCTGATAACTTCAGATACAGTGATTTTAAAAGTTTGTTTTAAAGAAGCCAAACATATTTTTGGCAGGTTTTGTTCCGTAGATTTTCATAGGCAAGACAAAAGTTTCCTATTGGGGATTTAGAGAGGAAACAAAGCCAGAGGCAGCATTACTACTGGATTTAAGTAAGAAACAGAATTATTTTCAGGACAAGGTGAAGGGCATGCACTCCCTTTGCAGGCTAAGGGCTCTCCTGAATAAGAAGATCTGAGAGGCTAAGCAGAAAAGGAAAACTTGCAGCCTTTAGGACAAACTGAGCCTACAGGGTATTTTCACACATTCCCGGACCTCCCAGAAATCTACAAGCACATCAAACTGTGCTGGAGGAAGAGCGCCTTGAGCTAATGCTGACCTGAAGTGCTAAGCCATATGGCCTGCTGCTGTGCCATACAGATGCCCCATCTCCAACTGTCAGCTGAGTTTTTTAGCTTTAGTATCACAGCTCAGGAACAAAGGTACCTTGCTTTTGAATCCATACAGGCTACCAAAGTACCAGGTATGCACAATTCTAGGTCATAGGGAAAAAATACTGTGTATGTGTGTCAATAGGGGTTAGGTTTATGCTGTCCTTATTTAGTTAACACTGAGTGAATGTAGACCACAGCAGGCACCAAGATGCTGGAAAATAAACCAGGTAAAATTAGTTTGATGTCCCTGAGACAAAAAGTATCTGCTCTGTTCCAAATTGACTGAGTCCTCTGGTGCCAATGAATTCATATGGGGGACTTCTGTTGTTTTCAGTGTTTCTCTTGAGGACAAATCTTCTTTTTGTTAAATCAAACAATATCATCTTTTCTGGGTTTGTTTTTTGGTTTTGTTTTGTTGGGTTTTTTGGGGGGGGTTGTTTTTGGTTTTGGTTTGGTTTGGTTTTTGAGGGTATTTTTTTTGTTTTTTTGCTTTTTGTTTTTTATTTTGATTTTAATCTGGAAAACAGAATTCACTGGAAAGCTCTCTCACTCTCTTTCCTTCTTCTTTCTTCCCCTTCTTCTTTCTTCTCCTCCTCTCTTTCTCTCTCTTCTTCTTTCTTCTTCTTTCTTTTTCTCCTTCTCTTTCTCAATTTGATCTTTTGAAGGCTTTTTAACATTACAGGAATACTAGGCTTGGTCTTTCATAGAATCATAGAATGGTTAGGGTTGGAAAGGACCTTAAGATCATCTAGTTCCAACCCCCCTGCCATGGGCAGGGACACCTCACACTAAACCATGTCCCCCAAGACTCCATTTTATTTTTTTTTTCCTGGAGCAGCTCTGGGAAGTTTTGTGTTCTGGGTGTTCTGGCACTGTTGTATAAACAATGAGGATCTTGAACAAAGACTTTCTTTGCCCAAAGTCGTAATTAGTTGCTGAAGTTGCTAACAAAAGTAGAGGCAGAGGAACAAAATTATTCTAGGCATTAAAAAGCTTGTATGATGACAGATTGAAGAGATAGGGACTGTTTAGGGGTGAAAAAAAATAGGTAATTGTTGTTCAGAAGAACAACCAGATATATCAAAGCAATAAAAAGTAGGTAAAAATTGTACCAGCACAATCACCCTGTCATTGTGCAAATCAGTGTAGCACCTTTGTGTTAAATAGTTTGCTCTGTTGGCTGGGGTACCACCACAAAAGTGAAGCAGTATATGAAAATTATTCTAAGTTTCTTAGCTCTTGCCACACTGAGGACAGGAAGACCTCATGAGTGCATGGAGCTGTTGATAAGTCCACATCTATTTACTGAACCTAGCTAATTCATGAGATATTTACAAAATGAATTTTGTCATCTTTTGCAAAAGTCCAAATAAATTATGTCTTCCAGTCTTCTTGTATTCACTCTTTTGTTATCACACCCAACAATTAAAAGAATGTGAATAGCTTACAGAGGCACAGATTTCTTTTACAGAAGCCATGGTGATCTGTCTCCATCATATTATTTTCAGCTGGGTCTTTTATAATTCTGGTTTTAATTAACATTTCAACCAACTTTCTTGGTGCTAAAGTATGAATTCTCAGCCCTGAATTTCCCAGAATAACCTTTACAGTAAAATACCATTTACAGCAGAGCTGTTCTCTGAGAAAGAGCATACTATTTCATTCTGAGTTCTTCTACTTGTTTTTTGAACCCTTTTGACTAATATTTTATTTTTCATTTCTCAATTTCAAAAGTCAGCATACTATTTTTTTCTATTACTGTTCACCTCTCACAGATAAGTTTGCATCTACTTCCATTGAATCACTACATGAACAAAATTGGCTTTTACTGTAAACCAAAGAAATTCTCCCAAGAAGGAGCTACAGACAGAAGGTCATCACAAATGGTTCAGCAGATAAACTGAGAGGGAGCTCAGCAATCAAATAATTGAAAGGTAACAGTATGGCAAAGTAGGTGTCTTACATTTCTAGTAGGTGATGAATCAGTTTTAAGTACCTGGTTTATGGTACAGCACTACTTGTCAAGGACATGTAGGACTCTTGCTGCTTCAGCAGTCTAGCTGAATGCAGCAGGGCATACGACTTGACCAAGGTCTTTTTTTTCCAAGTCAACAAAAACTGAGCACACTCTGCCCATGGTTCAGACAAATCAATTTTGGCCATCCATTCCCTCAAATAATAGTAGTTCCAGTGTAGACAAAGATGTGGGACATGTTTTTTACAGGCTTTCAGGCTCTATGCTGTTCATAGTTGCAGGTCTAGGAACCAAGTTCTTAATCAGGGCACTAGGTAGTCAAACACTTAAGAAAAGTTTTCTTTTATCAAATACCAGCTGTAACAGGGGTTTAGATACTTATAGCCCAAATCACACCAAGGCAAATGAGGCATAGGCTTCTAGTTATGTTACTGTCTTTGATAATACCTTTTAGGCCCACAAGCCTTCTTGAAGCAATGCCAAAATACTCCCTAAATTCAAGGCCAAGATGCTAGTGCAGCTTCTTCAAATAGATCTTAACCACAGGAATTTACCCTTCTGTAGTATTTTGATTTTGACCTGTCATCAAAGCAGCTTCCCCAGCCAGCTTATTCAAATGGCACTCCTGTGATCTCCTATACATGTCTGCAGGCGGTATACCCATCAGCCAAGTGTCTGAGGCACTGTAATACTGCACAATGGATGGATCTACACAGTGGAGGAATTGTACTCCACAGTGCATCCTAGAGGTTCTGGTCATCCAGGCTGGCTGCGAGTCATCATCATTTTCTTTATATCCTCACAAGATACTTTGATTCCTCACCTGTTTCCTTTCATGTTGTTGATCCCCAGTTGTTTTTTAAAGAACCAAGAAAGATCAAGTAACCAGCTCCAAAGTACTCTGAAGGACTAATTTAAAAGAAAGAACTTTGCTGTAATTATAAATAATGAAATATGACAAATTAATTAAAATAATAATATACAAATGCTTCATGAAGGAAATAATTCATGATACATCTTGAAAAAAAGTAACAGAGAAAAGTCTCACTGCTATGCCTTCATATGTTTTACTGAATTTTTCTTCTCATACTAGGCTAAATGATGTGGAAGTCAGGTCTGAGTGTAATTATAGTAATAATATTTATTTGATAACCTTCAATAGTGAGGTATTTAGCACCCTGTTTTCCTTTCCTAGAAATGGTGAATCTATACCCATGCCAACAAAAAATCTTTATGCCTCTTTAAAAGGGAAGAGCAAACTCAGCAATGGTATTAACGCAAGATACAGGCATGGAATACTACTACTTGGGAGAAGATGGTTGCATGGTTGGAATTTGGTGACATGGTTGAACTTGATGATCTTAAAGGACTTCTCCAACCTAAATGATTTTATGATTCTATGAGACAGAAATATAGTCCATGAAAAGTTCACTCTTGTTTAACCTCAGACTCTAAAGTTCAAGGATTTCATTCTGTTTGTTAAAGCAGGGAGGAACGTCACAGAATCCTTCTTTACTATCTAGTCCCTAGTATAAAGCTTCATTATTGAAAATACGACAAGTGAATGTCTCTAATTTGCTCACTGTTTCATGACTCATTCTGTGTAGAGTTTCGCCTCATATGTACGCTCAGTGCTTTTTTATACCAGTCCAGTCCTCCTATGCACTTGGTGCTGCCTCTTGGCTGGAGAAGTAGATTGCCTCCATTGCCTTTTACCTATTAATATTTTCTTTGATTCTTCTGAGCTTGTCATCTTTCTTTTGACCTAACTTACAATGAAAGTCTTCACTTGAAAAACATAACTTATATTTCCAAGCTTACTAACAGATCTGTAGAAGTCTTTTAGCATTTCTACTTTCCCACTAGAATTTGTATGCACATGCCCTATTTACTGTGTAGGTTAGGAGCTATCTTTTTAGCTATGCCTTTCTGCTGCACCTGGTATTACAGAGTCTTGAATTACTACAAAATATTAAAGAGTAATCCTGAATATTAACGATTTTTTTTTTTTTTAACTTCAGTGAGTTTTCCTATGTAGAGTACTGTGAGCCTAAAAACTAAGAAGCAGTCACCGGCTGCACGTTCCATACTGAGCAGTGGCTTTAGGAAAAGTAAATCTGCAAGACAGTATATGCACAACTAAAGTGGGGAAGGTAGGAAGCAAAACACTAATAAAAGACTAATCTCAAGTAAAAGTCTCAGATTAGTTTCTAGTTTTAGTGGACAAACTTTCTTAAGCAAACAAAAATATGTTAAACAAAAATCAATTAAGACAGCTGAAAGAGCTGATTCTATTAATCAAGTAGAAACAACACAATTAAAACAACAAAAGAAAAGGCACATTAAATGTACTGTTTCTTCTTCAGTTGCATATTTGAAACAAGCATATTTCAGGGATGTGAAACAAGCATATTCTTTTATAACCCATTTTTTTTACAAGGTTTAGAATTAATGTTTTATTATTTCATAAGTTCATGGAATTGACATTCATGATATTGACAAATCTGATAAGATGCATAAATTCAGCTGAAACACAAGAGGTGTTAGAAGCTATGTACATATCCCTGGGAAAACAAAACACATAAATTAACTGATCTGCAAATGGATATATCATATTAACTGAATGTGTACAAAACCAAAAACCTGTTATACATCCTTAACAAAGTGGCACCGAACAATTTCTTAAATCAGAGTATTTGCATAATTAAGTTTTGTTAGTTTATAAAGAATCTCACTAAACCTATAGTGGAAGATATCTGATGTGTCCGACTACTGAAGTACAAAGAGTAAGAAGCAGTTCATACAGCTCTTTTGGTGAGATTATCCCCTTCTGAAGGTCACAAAGGCAAGTCCACCATTTCCAAGTCATCATGTGTCTGTACACCATTACTTTCTAGAAAATCTCATGTATGAGCAGGTAAGGGAGTAGCAGCAGGGGAGGGAAAGAGTGAAATAGAGAAAATTTTAGTTTGAGAATCCAACAGCTTTAAAAAACTGAAAGACCAGAACACCATAGAAATTTTAATGATCCCAGAACAGAATTGAGACAAAACGTCAAAGTGGAGGCTGCCGGTTAATCAGGTTTCTTTTCTTCCCATCCTTATCATTTCCTATCTTTCATGTACAAGGATTTCACCAAATGGGTCCCAGATGAAACAGTCAGGCAATATATATGCATGAGAAATAAAATTTAAACATTGTGTACCTCTGGTGTTTGAGATAATGACATCACATAATTCTCAACAGTTTCAAGAACTCCATGTTCAAAAGTGCAGAGGAGTCACGACCTTCTAGGACTTCACTGATTAGCAATTGGGGAACATCCAAGAAAAGAAAAAAAGGATTATTTCACTACTTGGCTTTTAGAGATACATTAAAGGTCATGTGTTTTAAAGCTGAGCTGTATAAAGCCGAATTCATTGTCTTTTGATAAGAATGAAGAGATTTGTTCTTTTAAACTCCTGGAACCTACACTTCAATCATAAGATGTCTTTCTGAAAACTGAAGAAAATCTGTAGATTACTTTGTGTTCTTGTTAGTTTAACATAGGCCTTTTAGAAGACCTCTATCTAGCTTTTTTCCCCACAGACGTTTTACTACCACTAAAACATACAAGCTCTCCAAACCTTCCACAGAGTGAAGAGCCACCTATAAAAAGTATTTTATCTACAACAGGATCCCACTGTTGTGATGAGGGTAGCCAAACACATAACAAAGTCAATAGTTTATGCCTTTTTTAAAACCATGTTGAGATCAGAAGGGATCAAAGCACAACTCTTCAACTAGTTTGAATTTGGTGTTCCTGCTGATGGAAATGAGTCAGATATATGAGGAGGAATGTTCACGTGTTTAGACTTCTTACTGGCAAATTGACCACCAGTTATTCCCAAACAGAAGTGTCTCTGCACAGGTTGAAAAGCTAGGGGCCACATAGTCTGCCTGCCCTTCCTTTAAGTGATGTGAAGGAAGGCTGTACACTTAGTTCAACTAGCAGTCTGCTCCAGAGCCAGGAAAAGCAGTGAGACCATATGAGTAAACCCAGATAGCCTGTTTTTACCTAGTTAGAAATAGTGTTATGTTGGTTTTACTCATAACAATATTCGAAGTAATATTTGGGGGTTTTCTTGTTTGTCATTTATATATGAAGGATTAGTATTATGAAAAATCTCCCCAAATTCAAAGGCTGTAACTTGGTGTAAAGTTTGAAGGTAAAGAATAAATAAAGAAAAAAAAATTGGAAGGAATTACTTAACTAGATGTAAGGAACCCTGACAGTTCAACACTGATCAAGGAACTATCAATTTAAAGGAAGAATTTCAATTACCCTTAACTCGGCCTATTACTGGAAGAAAATGTGAAATTACTATAAAGTGACCTGAAAGTTTGTGAACTGTGCTGCACCGATCTTTTCTTTTTTTTTTTAATATTTTTTTCAATAACTCTTGGCATCACTGTACACATGAACATGTCATAGTCTTCCTGAGTATGACTACAGTTTTTCTGCCTTTTTCCAGTCTACTTTTGGGAATATACCAGCACCTCGAATGACTCTAACATACGGCGGGTATAACTCACTGTTTTGAGAAAGGAAACTACCTGGTTCTAAACAGACACGAAGGGTTGTTGCTGTTCAGGAGGGTTATTTATTGGAGAGAGTAGGACATTCTGGTTTGGCAGTGGGGTGTTAACTTGATCTAGGAAGGTGTTTCTGCGTGTACAAGTGAAGGATGCACGTACACAGATACACGGAGGTGAATGAATGTAAGTAAGAATGAATGAGAGAAGCACAAAGCAGGTGAGCAGGTGCTCTCTAGTGTTAAAAGCGGTGATCAGATGATGGCAGTTACAGGAAGGGGAAAGGGTCTGGCAGAGGGACTTCAAAACTGCAGAGAACAATTTGAAACCTGCCATAACTATGAGAAAGAGCCAGTGGGACAACACGTCCACTATGGGTGAAGAACTCCCAGGAGCCTGCCTACCAAAGTGCCCAAACCTACTTGTTGACAGTGTCGAAAGAACCAGTTTTAACGTGAGCCTTTAAAATAAAGCAACCCTTCAGTTAGATTGTCCCACTTTTCCTTTACTGTGCTCGTCACCCGCTTTGCAACTGACTCAGGCGGTGAGGAGATCCAGACTGCCACTGTATCTGAGGCGGCCTGCCCGAGAAGCGCTGGCCGAGGACAGAATCCAGAAGCAAAGACGCGCTGCGGCAGCCTGGCTCCTGGGGAGCCAGAGATGGGGGATGGGGAGCGCTTGTTCGCCCACCACCACGCCGGGCAGGGAGGAGGGGAGGCTGGACCCCGTCTGACCCCCCCAAGCCAGCCTTTCCCTTCCCTGGAGAGCAGCCCTTCCTCCCGCCTGTCCTCGGCTTAGCCCGAGGCGGGCAGCTCGGTGCCGCTCGCACCGAAACCAGACCGAGGCGCTGCAAGAAACGACCGCGTCTCCGCGCAGTCGACGGACGAGCACGTAGGCCGGTCCGCGGGACTTAGAGAGGGAGCGCGGGACGCTGCTCAGGGCGACCGGAGGCGGAGGCGCGGAAGCGGCTCTGCGCCCCTCGGAGAGAGCGACGGTACCTCTCTGCCCCTGCCGCCCCACTGTTCGGCGACTCGGTCACAAACCAGATACACTGATTTAATTTATTCTTCTTTTTTCCCCCCTTTTCCCTCTCCAGAAGGAGGAAGTATCCTACCTGTGGATAGTACGCTTGTTCTCACTCTGAGAACCACTTCCCGCCTTTCAGGTGAAAATAGCAGCCTCCAGGGAAACTTTGGAGGTCTTTTATCCTTTACTTACGGGTACATATTTGCTTATACTTCCCGAAGCAGAAAATGACTAAGACTGTTAATAACAGTGTGACATATGGGAAGCAACTTTTCTAAGACTCAGATCTGCATTTAGAGATCCGCTTTAGTTTTCTTTTCTTTTTAAACTTAGCCCTCAATAACGTCCCAAAAGAGAAGGGAAGGGGAGCTAAATCCTTGTAAAGACATGGCCCGTTATTAGTGCAAAATGTTGAAGCCACAACTCGGTGGGAGGGGAGAGGGGGCAGGGAGGGAAGGGACGGTTAAAAAAAAAAAATAAAAAAAAAAGAAGCTGCAAACAAGGGCTATGTTTCATATATGTCTATTTGTGTGCGTTTGCGTGCTATAAAGAGTCGTCTAAATTCTCAGCGCTCCCCTTGGCAGACCCTTCTTGAACACTATTTTGAAAATGAAATACGCTATTGTGCTTTCGTCAAATTGGGGGGGGGGGCAAAATGATAAGGGGAAAAGAACTGACCATAACTCATGAAAACGGCCCACCTTTTAGCGCAGGTATGACGGGGCAACAGTTAGATAACATTGTTAATAAAGGTAATGCCTGAAATATGAAAAGAAACCGCAGGGAAGGAGCTTCCATGAACAATCCCGCCGCCAGGGCTGGGAAGAGCTGGATGGAGAATCCACTGCCACAGCGCCCCCTCCCACACAGAGCTCGAACTAACGATCTTATCCTGAAGATGGGGAAAGAAAAGTTCCTTCTTTTCCTTTCTCCCTTACTATTCTTTCCGCTTTTTGCTTTACCCCTGCCAGCAGATCTGCGGCTACCCTAGCCCTCTCTGCCTCTCCTCGTTTGGACAGGTCGCTCTTGCACACCATCTCGCCCAGAAGAAGCCCTGCGAACTGTGCTCTTCTTGCTAAAAAACTGGACAATTCCACTAGCACAGTATGCGTGTGTCATTTGTTATTTTTAAATACAATAGTCTATTATTTGCCGTTGTTGTCTCCGGGAGATGATGGCGATCCCCCATTTCATGAGAGAAAAGAGAAAGCATTCCCAGATTATTGTGCGGTTATGTCACAGGAAACTCCTTCTGCTGTGCATTGTGTTACATCTCCAAACCCCACCAAATCTCACTTAGCTCTGCTTAAAAAGTTACTGTGGCCGGTGTCATGGCAATTGGGCAACCGGCATTGTGCGGGCCACTGGCGGGTGCCCCTCGCCGGGCTAAGGCCAGCCCTCCCGGCCGGGGAAGTCGCTCCTTTCCTCCAAAAAAGATGTGCATTTATATGTATTTCTTCCCTCCCTTCCTTCATTCCTTCATTCCTGCTTTCATTCCTTCTTTCTTTCTCTTTCTTTTTCCCGGTCTTTTACCTGAGTAAAACTGCATGGAGCGGGGACCCGAGTGAGTGGCCACCGGGCAGCAGCAGCGGCGGGCGGGCAGGAGCGTGGTTCCCACAGACGTGGCTTTCAACTTCACTCGCCCGAAAACTTCAGCCCCCGTCACTAGTGCAAAGAGACGTAGCTAATAAATGACAAACCTCAAAACCTGTCTCCCAGGACGGCAATGAAAAGGGGCTAGGGGGGAGAGAAAGACGGGGGAAAAGCTTTTGACTATCTTCTTAGCTGTGCTGGAGCAAACTGAATTAAAGAAGAAAAAGCGAGAGCACCACTTAAAATCTGGGAAGGTAAACGCTGAACTAATGAATAGATTATTCAAATAAAAACGCAGTGTCTAAAGTCTTAATGTCTCCGTGCAGGCATGTTAATTTGCTACAGTTAATATCAATAAAAAGAGCATGTAATACTATTCCACTGTTTCACAGCGCAAGTTCGACGGCTTTTTATTAGTAACGGGCAGTACTGTGGGAAAATTAGATTTCGGCGGTGGAGCTAGGCAAATGAAAAACCTCTTCCCCGCGAAAGGCATTCGAATCAAAGAGAGGTAACTCCGAGAAGAAGTTAAACCCGGCCACGTACACAGACCGGTATTTAAAAACGTTATTGACGCGGGTTTCTGGTTTGTTTATCGAAAGGACTCCGCCAGCTATATTTAAGTGACCCCACTAAGCTGCTCGTTCTCCACATTGTGCAGAGTCTAATTAGTGATGTACTTGTAATAAAATGCATACCGTCTCCTTGCAGTGGGTAGATCCATGTCTTTCTGAAGCCATACAAAAACTATTTCAAATCAAATCAATGACAGAACTTGTCTTTTGAAATTATAATACTTTATTAATCTCTGATTGCGAAATTAACCCCGTTTCTGTATATAAAACAATATTTTTGGACTGCACAAATTAAAACATCAGAAATATAATCTGTTGCTCTTTGTGTTTGGGGGAAAGGGAGCAATGTTCCTAATTGAAACATTCCACCCACTGAAATCACAAAAATGTATTTTCATAGAGGAAAGACATGCAGATGGAGGCACAAGCAGCACCTACGTTTTACACGGATGGGCACGTATGCCTTGCGTGAGCGACATATATACAAGCGCGTAAGTATGTACGGAGACTTGTATCTCTCGTGTGTATGCGTGTGTGCCTGCGTATCTACACACGGTCTAAACTGAATTGTATCAATTCTCCTGGGACCACGGCATTTATTTAAGCACTCTTCCCAGGTCATAACTGTAACACTCAGTAGCATTAATCCGTTGTTATAATGTAAACACAGCGGCCATTGTATTCCCAATCTGTATTGTTCCACTAATTATTAAAGAGGAGGAACTAAAAGCAATCAATTCGCGTAGATAAACACTTACTTACACCACTCCTGCTGGAAAAGAACAGGCTTGGCTTCCCAAATGAAAATGCAGAGAGTATAGCGCATTTTGCAAGGCATGCAGGTTGGCTTAGAGAGATTCATGTATGACTTTATAATGTTATAATTAATTTTGCATTCTCAGCTCTCCAGCTGCTGCTCCTTTCAGAAGCAGAGCTCGTATACTTAGAAATTGGTCTGCAGAACACAAGAATTGACTATTCATATATAATCGCATGATATCGATTATTCCATAGAACTACTGAAATATGAATGTGTTTTATATAAAGCTCTTGGTTTTAGAGTTCTTATTTTTATTTAATATATGCGCATTAATCACCAAACAGGGAAGCAAATGTATTTTCTGTAATCTGTTACACTGAGTTTAACCGTTGTTTATCACTCTCTTATCAGGAAGTCGGAAGTTAATGACAAGAAATACCTGTTGGTGTTAACCTCCTCCCCCTCACCTGCTTTTTTAAAGGATTGCCTCTTCCACAGGCCAGCTGACCGATTCGGGTAGGGATTAATCCGGTGTGTCTGGTGGCCTGATCTCCACTGCTGCGTGCAGGGGCAGGGGTAGACTGATATGTGGGTTTCACAGAAAAGGATGAGAGAAAGGGGAAGAAAAATAATAATAATAATAATAATAAAAAGAAGAAATAATAAAACACCCCAAAACAACAAACCACCCCCCCCACCTCCCC
>WYDI02016284.1:41649-83503 GCA_009867235.2 Psittacus erithacus
TAAGGAAGAAGTTCTTTACTGTAAGGGTGGTGAGGCACTGGAATGGGTTGCCCAAGGAAGTTGTGAATGCTCCATCTCTGGCAGTGTTCAAGGCCAGGTTGGACAGAGCCTTGGGTGACATGGTTTAGTGCGAGGTGTCCCTGCCTATGGCAGGGGAGTTGGAACTAAGTGATCTTAAGGTCCTTTCCGACCCTAACTATTCTATGATTGTATGAAAACTATTTGGAAGAAAACAGGTAAGAAGAATAAGTTGGAGTTTGTTTTATTTTTTTTTTTTTTTTTTGGGGGGGGTGCTGTTTGTTGTTGTTGTAGTGTTTTTTTGTTAACCTAGAAATACAGCATTGATACTTCTGCTCATTTAAATAAACCACCTCATCACATGTTATATTCACTGGATATCAAATTATTAATTGAGCACCTCATCTGAAAAAATGATCTCCAATGGCAAGGTTTTACAGTAATAAGTTCTGTGGCTGTCTTGGAGACGGATGCATACGTAAATTGGTTTGGTTCAGTTTATGGTCATTATAGCTCATTGGATTAGTACGCACAGTGTATACATCTATGTTTTGTTCAGCTCTTTTGGCTGTGGTGTCAGCTGCTTTTAAAATTCTTCTTTGCAGGTATGGAGATGGCACGTAATAAATTAATATTTCAATTATTTATCTGCCATGAAGACAAGCTGTAAATGTTACTTATTTCTGACTTAGTATATCTGAAATCAACTCTAAACAAAAATAGACTGAGTCTAGATCTTTGAGAAACTGCTTTGATGAATAGCTCAGTACAATCATAAAAGCATCAGACTTGATGTACTACTCTTTGTTATATAAATCATCTAGTTGCTACAGTGAAAAGGTTATGGTTGATTGCCAGCTCTTGCAGATCACTGCATTAATAACTTATATCCCAGTCCACCTTACACGTTGACATCTAAGACTATAAAAATGCAGTTCAGTCATATATTTATTGCCATATATATAGGACTTTGATGTTTTAATAAGAGACCAAACCTATAAAGTAGAAATCAGAGCTAATGTGGCCCAGGTGAGGACTTTAGGCCTAGTCATGGTGGTCTCTGCCAAACTAAAGAATAAATGCCTAATTTCTAAATCTTTGTAATCCAACTGTTTTGATTCAACCATTTGTTTGAACTCTTGCATAGGCATAGATATGCATGTATTAACTAAACTCTGACCTGATGTGGGTCTCAAAAGGATAATTATTGTTGTGATTTTGGAAGTCTGCGATTTGTTGCCAGAGGAAATTTTTGCAGGGGAAGGCACCACTCAGTGTGGGGCTGGGCCAAGGATACATCTGGAGAGCAGGCAGTGAAATGGAATAAGTTACCCCTCATTTGGGATGCAGAGATTTCTAGGAATGACCCTGACTGGGGAGTAGTAACCTGCCAGTTTAAGCACAGGCACATAACTCCCAGAGGAGAGGGTAGCAGTGACAGAAGACCTTGTTAGGGAAAAATCATCATGAGCCTTCTCCAGGCAGCACTGCTGCAAGCTATCAGTGGCATATTAATGAATAAGCACTCTGAACTTGGTTACAGTCATTATTTTTATAGAGCTGTTATTTTCCCTCACTTGTGTTTAGACAGGTATCCCCATCAGGTGGAGAGACGAGCTAAAGGGTAGAGAAAAAGTAGCTTACTAAACTCACAGTTCTGATGCTATGTTTTTTGTCATTTCTGAAATTTCCTAATCCCTGAGGATTACTGGAAGTGCTGAACTATGGCTGATAAACATTTTTAGATTTGTGGACCTGCATTGTTTTAGCAAAAATTATCTTTATAATGCAGGAATGAAAAAGCTAAGTGATCATAACTACTCTGTTTGACCTTAGGAGGGAAGAATCTTCCTAAATCTGATTCTTATTCATCAATACCAAGTCACCAAACAGCACAAATATGATCTGGATCAAGCTTCAAATTAAACAGAACACAGTGTGGAATTCATGCTGGATCTGTGCTAGCTGCAGAAGGACAGACAATATCTAATCCAGCATTTATATTTTTTTCCCTTTTTGAACATGTTTGTATGGAAGTGAGTTTGCCATAGCTCAGCACTTGGCTGATGGGTTTGATCCAGCACAGGTTGCCTTAAAACCAAATTGTCTACTATGTGGAAGAGTGTTCTTGATCAGAAGATCTGATCAAGTCTTGTTAGTCATAGGAATTAAAGTTTGTGGGAAAAGCTGTATTCTCTTCAGTTTTCAAAGGGGTTTTCCATTACTCTTGCCAGATGGGGAAGTACAGGAAGTCAGGGGCTTTGTGAGCAGGGTTGTGCTCGCTACTTGTGTTCTTTAAACTGGATTTCTTGCAGTCAGCTATGACTGGTTCCACTCCCTGCATAAGGGTTCTGGGAAGTATTGCCTGTGCATTGTTTTGCTTACAATGATAGTACTAGCCTGTGGTGTTGCAGGCACATCTAAGTGCTTGCAGGACCCAAATATACAGTTTGGTTGTCCCCCCCTCAAACATGATTTTTTCACTGAGAGTATGTGGCTAAACTTCATATATTAAATTAAATGTCAGCCTTGCAAACTTGGAATTGGAGATCAGGGAGTGCTGGAAAAGAGCTAAAAGATTTTAGAAGTAGTTGTCATCATCACATGCTTTGATCTTCTGTGTGACCATAAAACTGAAAGCCATTGCTCTATGATGATGGCTTTATATTCATGAGTTGTACCACTGAAGTAAATTCAGGACTACTTGAACAGAAAACGTGGATTCGTGTTGCTAGGTCTGCCTCTTGCTTTGCGATTGCAAGCTTGCAGCATAGAGACAAAAGTTCTCTCAAATCAATAACTTGATTGTGCCCCCCTGTGAATCTGTAGTGTGCTTGTCATGCCCCATTTCCTGAAACCTTCCCTCCATTATAGAAAAATGTATTATTTTTGTTGTAACAAAGACATGGAACAACCTTTTCTAGACAAAAGCTCTATGAAAACAAGCTGCTTTCATTTTATTGTGAGGTAAATTTACAAGCAGCAGCTTCAGGCAGGTATGAGATGTTGAATTTTGCTTTATTTTAGGATGAAAATTAAGGCAACTTTTTGCCAAGTTTTTATCTGAGGACTAGCTTCTGCATCATAATCTCTGCAAGGTTAAAATTACTGCTGTTTTTAGCTGTGAAGGCAAACTGTACATCTAATGATAGAAGGGCATTTTATGTTGCTTTTGTTTCTCAAAAAGCTTGCCCTTTTCCAAATTGCAGGAATATACACATCGCTGAAGTTCAGTTTCCAAAATAGGCTCTTGTCTTACATTTGGAGAGATTAAGTTTGGCTGGGAGCAGGGAGAAGCAGCAACTATATGCTGTTTCTATGGGAAGTATTTATAGCTGTTTATGAATGTGACTGCATTCCAATAGTTTAAAAAAAGGCATGCTGAACAGGATATACAATGTATCTCCTTATTTGAACTAGCTTTGAAAACACTACCGCCATACTCCTTTTTTTAGCTTGATTTCCTGAGGAAACTTGGCTTGAAAGATCATGCTCTGGGCATGTGCACACGTGTCTCCTTTTGCTGTTAACTTTTCAGTGCTTTCACCAGTTTTAACCAAATTTGACAGAAGTCCTAAGGACAATTAGTTCCTACAGAGCTTACAAACCTGCATGACTCATGGAAGTAAGTAGAGGAGATATACTGTTGATGCCCATGTTGACATAAAGCCAGCAACATAAATGTATTAGCGGACAGTGGAGACCAGCAGAGAAGAGCAATGCTATAAATGTTCTGAATGTGGAGGAAAATCTGTGCCTCGAGCATGAACAGTATTAGACATAGAGAGTTGAGCTGTGGAATCCTGACTGATAGGAAACCAACCAGTTTTTATTGGTTTTGCTCCTCAAAGAAGTTTTGTACTGCCAAGAGTTAGTAGTAAAAATATGTCAACAGATCCCATAAACACCTATTCAGCAAATTAATGGTTTTTATATCTGCATAACTCTGAGAAAATTAGCTTTGTATTTAAAATACATTTATATTTCTAGCTCATGTTTTCTGATGACGTCTCTTATGTTAGTCCTCAGAAGAGCTATATAGCTCCCTAGGTGAAACAAAGTACATATGATTTTGCAGAAGAATTGCACACTAAATAAAGTCAGTTTAGCTAAAAAAAGCAGACAATGTTTATGAAAACTATCATTTATTTTTCCTCTGGAAATGCAGTATAATGGGGAAAAAAGAATTCTGAATTGATTTTAATCTGCTCAGTACAATTCCATATAGAGCAGAGATACTTGTGGACCTTGGTAATAGGTTTCTATGACCCAATGTGTATTTGCAGTGGGTTGCTACTTCCCTTCTTCCTTGCAGGGGAAATTCATCTGCAACTCTTCAAATAAAATAAAGTGTCACATCTAAGCAGTAGATCCAAAGAACTAGGCTTTTAAATAGGCACCAGATACCCTGAGACTAGGGATAAAACTGCAAGAATTGGAGAGACTCTATGGCACAAAACCCAGTTTCTGGTTTCCTCCTGTGATTTGGCATAGCCAGGAGAGAGACATAGAAGATGAATTGTTCTCCCAGTCTTCCTTTTAGTGCTGTAACTGAAATTATATAGCTACCTACTGCTAATTTGGACAACATAGAGCTTAATCGCTTCTTGCTGCCTGACCGAGAAATCTGGAAAACTGCATTTTACTATGTTTTAAGACTTACTAGGACACAAGTGAGGTTCTCTGAGTTTTTCATTTTATAACCAAAAAGGTCCAGAAATATAAATGTGACAGTATGCAAATCTATATCCAGCTGAACTCCCCAGCCTTTCCTGTTTTCATTTCATCAAATTCCTTTAAAGTGAAAGAGTTTGCCTTCTTTGCACACACAGTGGCATACTTTTTTCATCTTGCTTGGTACTGATACTGCAGTCTTGTCTGTCTGCTGAGTTATTGTCTGGATTAATATTCATTAATAATGTTGGCTCAATAAGGCTGTGCTTGGTAAACAGCTTCTTGAGGATGTTGCATGTTTTCCTGTAAGTGGTGTTTAGCGTCCGGAAGATTAAAGTGTAAGACTGTGGGTATAAGCCTGTCCTGGGTTCCAACAAATCCAACAAATGCTAACCTCTCTTACGGTGTTTTAGAGGAGAGGGGTTGGCTAAAGAGGAAGGGAAGTGGAAGACGAGATGAAGAAACTACAGAACTGCTCTCACAGCTGTAGCAGGGGCTGCCCTGTTGTTATGTTGATTGGCCAGTATTGACAAGATCACAGTATCCAGTATTGCTGAGCTACAACCTTTTCCTGCTACAACTCGGAACTCTAAGATAAGTTTCTTAATGCTATTCATTTTAATTTACGTAATCAGTTTTTCTGAAAATGATTCAGGCATTAAGATGCATCTGAATAGGCCTCTCTCCTGCCTGCAAAGGTAAATCCCTGTGGTGAGCTGAGCATTAGAAATTTAAATCCAGGATGTGGGCTTAGTTGATGCACTGTACTTATGAAGACAGGTACAAATGATTGGGAAGAAAAACTTGCTCTGAATGTCTCTGTGTTCCTATACCCAAAGGGTTTTGCTTTAAAGAAGATTACTAAAGTTTTAAGATTATCTTTAGGTAATATGTAAGTAATTAAGGAACCATGAGCAGAGCAAAGGCTTTTTTTGAGCACAAATGTTGCTTGAGAATAATCCTTGAAAGAACAAAGGATACTGAGGATGGTGAAAGCTCAAGCTGAACTTTCCTTTTCAAACAAGATAATTCAGAAGCCAGAACTTGTTGGTGCCAGTATGACTTCTTACTTGACAGTGAAAATCAACTACATAGAACTGGAATCCAAAGATTCCAATGTCTGCAGATATTCTAATGTCTGTTAGAGGTATGGTATTTACATTGTTTATGGAGAGGGAATCCTGTCTACATCTTGCCTGCTTAAATTGACTTTGTCCAGTCAGAAAAATTGACTTTGTCCAGCCCAGTTCTAAGCTCAATGAACTTTTAAGATTGTCGTCTTTCTGAAATTCATCTCTTCTTAAAGGCAGTTACTGCTGGGAGGTTGCAGCTTACACTCTTTATTAAAGTTAATACCTGACTCCATGTTTGAAAATGTTGTTTGGTTCTGTGCAACCTAGCACAGCAATAGTCGTAACTCTGTAAAATTCATTGGAAATGAAGCAAACACGTTGAGTTGTTATGGTTTACGCGAAGTGGTGCTCAAGAAGTCTGTATTATCATTAGCTGTATTTGACTCCTCAAGTGTACTAAAAGCATGACTAATCTGGTACAAACCTTTTGTTAATAGTTGGCATGGGGAAATAGGTTATTGTAAGAAAAAGGATGCTCTGAACAGGCCATCTCACCACTTTCATGCACAAGCTCTGAGTAAGAAGGGTTATTTATCAGGAAAGCTCTCTGCTTGCTCTGAAGAACAAAGGGCAAGAGCTAACTACTGGCAATCTTCATTTACGTACATTATATACCTACAGCATTATTTATCTACAGTATGTATATGCATGCAGTGACATTGCATTTGAGCTTTTTTCTGTGAGGTGGTGCATGTTGTGTTGTGTAACCTTTCTTTGTGTTCTGATTTTAGAGAAAATTAGCAGCCTTTTTCACACAAACCATGAAGGAGATGCTCAGTGGAATGTGGGTTAGCCTGACTTTAACAGCTAGTGTGTTCATATTAATTAGGGTTTAAGGAAACAAGGTAAGACAAGTAGGGTGAGTGTTTCTGTTGGTCAGTAGGCCTTGTGCTAGAAAGGCAGCATTTTAGGGAATGTGAGAATTCTTTCCAAACAGCTGGCACAGGGGAGACAGACTGCTTTGGTGAATTAGCCTGTATATGTAAGAGATTTTATTTTAATTGCATTTGGTTTCACTGTACATTTTTCTGTAGGTGCTGAAATTGCTTTGCCAGCTTGGTGCCACTGGGATTTTTAAAAGGAAGTGATCTTATTGTTCCACAACTTTACACATCCATCATGCTGCTTAACTGAGTGGGATCTTATGTGTTGTTATTTAGTTTTCATTATATAATTTTTGTTTAGTTCAGTTCAAAAGTCGTTTCTTCCATATTTCCAGTACCTCCTGGGAACTTGTTGAATGAAGAAGAGTATATGGAAAAACTAACCAGGAAGTTTTACATTTGTTTTCTTAAGCCTGGAAATGAGTAATATTTTAGGTAGAACTTTACAGAAAAAACGTACTTGAAAAGGGACTTACACAATGCCCACATAAAAGACCAAAGGATTTTGCCTGTAGAACCCTGGTATAGCTATTGCTGCTGACAGTCAAAGTTTTCCTTAAAGAAAGGGTAAACTTAATGTTCATTTTATGCTAACAATTAAATCCCTCAGGAAAGTGTGTGCTCAATTACTGATATATATTTTTTCAAGTCCTTCCTATAAGTAACAAAAGACTGAACTTCAATGAAAACTATTTTTTAATTTCTTCATATATTTCTGTTTATTTCAGTTTGATCAACAAAGTCAGAATGTATCAAGAGAGTTATGATGGATTACGGTTCTGAGAAGCCCAGTGCCAATTGGGAAATAGCAGCTGGAACCTAAGCTGCTACAGTTTTGATGAAACTAATGTTCTGATGCCTTTTCTTTAACTCCATTTATGATCTCATCATGACAGGAACTTGTTATCCATGTGTTAATCTTCTGAAGGGTAGTGTTTACATGGTTAAGATGCTTCATAGTTTAAGTAAACGATGCTAAAGAGCCTTTTGCAGCTGCAATTTGGGGTATAACAACTCTTCACAGTTTGTGTTTGAAGTGGCTAAAGCTATTTAGCTTTTGTGGACAGATCCATTAACTCACACACAGTTCTGCCCAAGTGACAACTAAAATAACTAAAACTTTCCTCTGACAATAAAATTCTTTTGTCCAGCGTGAGCAAAACAAACCCATTTATAAATAACCTGAATGTAACCAAAGTCTTGAATATACTGTACAGTGGCCCATACACTTGATCATAAACATGAGAGAAAACTAACAAACATGCTACCAATGCTGTTGCATAGCTGCAAATAATATTCTGCTTGTAATCTATTTTGCTGATATTCAGAAAGCCAAATCTCAGTTAGACTATCGGGATAAGAGTCCATCTGGGTGATCTCATCTTCTCAAAATAAGACAGAGGAAAAACTTAAGTAATGGTGAGGGTGGGGGTATGTGTCTGTTGGGATTCTTTTGAGAATAAAACACTCATTGCCTTTTGCCTTTGAATAGAATTTCAGTAACAAACATTAATCTTCAGTAATAGTGTGAGTGCCTGCATAGAGTAAGCATTGGAAGATAGCTCAGTTTGTGGCTGAAGCAGATGGAAACCTTTATAGCACCGTCTGAGACAATATGGGAGCTGCTTTCTCAGGCCCAGAGAGAAGGAAAGCACTCTTCTGCTTCTACAGAAGAGGGAGTATCGTATTCTCTACCATGTCCCTCTCAGTCTCCACTCGAACTTCCCAAAGGACCATTTGGCTTTGCATAAGCCTTGGTTTATTTAATACAGAAGGACCTTTCTTCACCAATAATGTTTTGATCTTAGCTGCGATTGAGAAGTGCTTCATTCATTATGACTGCTTGGCAGTGACATAAAGGCATCCAGTGTTTAGCAGGTCTTCTGAATGTACATTGCTTGGAAAGAAAGCTGAGCTTCTTCATGTGTAAACATCTGTCTCAGTCCCGTAATGCCTGGACAGCTGGAAAACATGCAGTGCATTGTGAGTGTGCTCAAAACTTCAGCCTTTAATGTATCTCTTCACCAAACTAAATTAGTTCTACTTCTTGAATTGCTTTTCTTTAACCATGACACTTGAATGGCTCTGCCGTGTGTGTTCCACAAGCCTGGATCTTGTACTAAGTTATGTTCTGTGCTTTCTGTTTGTGATGGTGCCAGGTGTTGCAAACAACACTGTGAGTTGTGGGGAAGCATGTTTCCTGTGGTTTCTTGTTTTAGGACTGGGATCAGTGAGCAGGCTACTTTTGATGAGGTCTGTAAAGCATTTAGTCTATTTGGCCCATGGTCTAAAGTCGATCAGCTTATGGTCTGAACAGAAAGATAGAAAACATGATAAAGTGTGTGTGTGTTTTGTTTTCACATGGAGAGAGATGTACATAGTGACACTGTTTGCTTTCATCAGTCCAGGGAGTAGCATGTTTGTGCCTCTGTTACTCTGTGCATTGTGGTGTGGTCACTCTGCAATCATTTGTAAAACCAGGAATTAAATGGACCTAATAATGTTACCATTAGTATGATTCCATTTCTGAAAACCTTTGTCTGTCTTGTTCAGGGCTTGCTGGAGGTTAAAAGGCATCATCTCAGCAAGGGATGCTAAGTAGCTGTGCCACCTCATGAGAAGTTGCAGTTATTCATTGCTGCAGAGTGGTGCATCCTGTCATCCTGTCAACACGTGCTGCCTTTTTTGTCCTGTTCTACTGATACTGACAGTTCTCAAATGTCCTAAATGTCAGGGACTTTCTTCAAGTCTAGTACCTTGATGGAATTACAAAAGAGAGGGTATTGCAAATGCCCTCCCTGCATTTACGAGCATGTATGTATTAGACTAGCTGTTTGTGATTTATAAATGAGTGAAAATACTTAATTCGTCGCACTTCCTCCAAAGCTGCATTTAATGAGAATGGAATCGCAGATAAAACCCAAGAGAGTGAATATGATACAGTATCTTTTCCAGCAGAATTAAATGGAATTACCTGGAGGCTGTCCGTATAAATACCTGTATGAAGCACGGCTGTCTGCTTCCTAGCAAGGGCATGCACTTCTGAGGTGTGGTGTTTCACTCTGTGGTTCCTGATCCTGTGGATGCATAGGTAGATTTTTAGCACACCTGTTAGACTTCTTAGATGGCTTGGGTTTAATTTCTAGAGCATACTGGGTAATTATGATCACATGAGGCAGAGGACACTGACAGCCTATGTAACTTTTAACAGTGAGGTACATGGTCAGCTTATGCACTTCCCTAAAAAAGGACACCAGTGTCATGGGTGTCTAAAGTCTGCTGACTTTGTTTGGATTTTGGTTAAATCTTCTCTGGTATTTTCTAGCTTCTTAAGCCATACTAACACTGACTTTGTAGACTACTCCAGGGTTTTTCTCTTCTTGCCTTGCATCCTTGGTCTGACACTTTATTTTGTAAAAAATGGGAATTAAGTGGCATTTC
This sequence comes from Psittacus erithacus, assembly GCA_009867235.2. Lineage (NCBI taxonomy): Eukaryota > Metazoa > Chordata > Aves > Psittaciformes > Psittacidae > Psittacus > Psittacus erithacus. The sequence goes on from WYDI02016284.1 coordinate 51,800, forward strand.
CTTGAATTCGCAAGTTCTAAAATAGTAGATATTTCCTTGGAAGGAACGCTGTTAGGATGTTTGACAGAAACTGGTAAATCTAATGACCTTTGATTAAAGCCTGCTGCTGTACGATAATATAGACAAAGACAACTTTGAAGGCAGATTCAGAAGCCAGGAATTTAGAAACCATTTTCAACATTTCAGCCTACACAGATTACTAAATAAAGGATTTCAACAACTGAGGCTATGTTTTTGTTTGTAAAAGTGGGTGCTTAGTACAGTTAAATGATGAATTAAGGACAGCCGGAATATATCAGAATATACTTTCCCACACACCCAGAACGAGTCAGCATTAATACATTTTCATCCCTTTGTAATTATTTTCTCTTTGCAAATCTTTCCAGATTGTTACCATCTGTAATTGTGATACTTTTACAAGAAAATTGATTTAGTCAATTCAGTTTCTGTGATTTTTATTATTGTTGTCATTGTTTCAAATCCAGAACCTTCTAACTTGGCTTGAATTGTTGAAACCTTTTATATTGTGCAACCAATAACCAGCATTTTTTTTTTTTTTTTGTCAGAAACCTGCTTTTTTTGTTTGTTTGCTCTTTAAAGTTTAGATAGAGATAGAGGCTCCCTAACTGAGAATGGTCAAGTGCTCTGGTGGCATTCCAACAAAAAGATAAGCAGTTTTGCAAATTAAAGAGATTGCAGGCTAAGGAAGCTGTTATTAAATAGCTGGTTTTTAAAGTTGTGTATTGAACAATGGGAAAAATAGCTTTATTGTAAACAGGTATTGTACACATAAGACAGGCTTTGGGGATGACTAAATTGAATTCTTTCAGGAAAAGGGTAGTTTGAGAAACTGTGTCCTTTGAAAATCCAGTCATTTGGTGCTAGTTACCTCCAGTGAGATGCTGAAGTGTGTTGCTCCCATTGAAGTCAAGCGGATTGAAGATCATTAGCACATTCAGGAGCTATTGATAGAAATTATCATAGGTTTAACGAGACTATCAGAAAGTACGTGAAAGACTTTTTGTGTGTGTCTTTGAAACAACCCAAAACACACCATTTGAAATGAATCCATCTCCAATCAATTTTTCTATGCTGTATTTCAGTGAAAACTAGACTAAAACCAATTTTTGAATAATTTTCAAAATAACTTTTAAAAATGCCAATTCACAAAAACCAGCAGGGGTTACATTCTTGTTTAGTGAACGCTAAGAAAAGACTGCTTCTAGTGAAATAAAAATGTCAGTGATTTTGAAAATTGCTTCAAAGTGATGTGAACGTTTCAAATAAAATAATAGGGAAGCATTTCTTCTGCAAGATGAAAAAAGAATTAGTGATGATTTTTCAGCAATGCTGTTTCAGTGACAAAAATGTTGTGGGGACTATTTTGATGTTAAATGTGTACTCTGTTGGGGAGCGTGGGGAGGGTTGGGAGAAAAACCTTCTCTGTGACACAGAGCTGAATTGTGTGATTGCTTTGTTTGCTGGTGCATATGGCATAATACTTTTAAAGAAATATGCTTGCATATCTGAGTCACATGAATCTAGCTGCCTGTTGTCTGGTTGTTTTCTGTTTGTCTGAGCCTCTATCCTGAATAAGTAGCTCATGTGCAAGCTCTGGGTTGTAGTGAGCCTCAGGCTTTTGTGAACTTCTGGATTTGGCATGGGCCAAGATGCTTGTGGATTTGCAGTTTCCTACAAGATCTTTCCTGTACAAGCTGGTGCATGTTGGAGGAGGTAATGGTTTATTGGCCCTTATTCCAGCACTTTACAGTGTGAGCACCAAAAGATTTCTAGCCTCCAAAATCATCAATCTGATGGACAAAGCAAAGCAAGACATTCTTTTACATAAAGATATAACATAGCAGATGTCATCTGCTGTGATTACAGATGAGTGATGTATTTTATGTATTGCTTATACTTTCTGGTGGAAATGTGTGTTATTTTTACTCTGTTGCACTATTCAAAATAGTGATTTCAGTAGCACATGGACATTAAATGTGTGTATTAAGATCAGACCTTACATCTGTAGTGGCTGCAATGTGAAAGTCAAACATTAGAGCAAATAGTGAAGTGATTTACAGAGAAAACCTTGTGATGTTCTCAGCAGCTTCAGTAATGAAGCAATTGCTGTAGGTTAAAACAGTGGTTAAAAAGATGAGTGTATAGATGACATGATGAAAAAAACAAAGAAGAAAGAAGAGGCCTAGAGTGTAATTTATTTTGAAATAGAGCAAAGACAAGAGGGTAGCATTGGCACCAAAAATGGTTTGAATGATGAGCCTTCCTGGAAGTGATGAATGTAGAATGGCTTGCTAATGATTAATGCATATTTCATATTAATAAATCATATTAATTGTTCTCTTCCTCTTTCCCATTACATTTTATTTCTTCATGTAGATAAAAAGCACTCCATATGGGTCCAAAACCAAAAAGATATCTAAGAATTGATGCTCGGGTCTAGATAATATTAAAGCTGATCTAGACCAAAATCTTACATTTCTTGTAAAACTGCAAATCTGAGATAGGTGTTGAGAATATTGTCATGTTTTACTAAAAGCTGGCTGCTTCCAAGTGCAGTTTTCTAATATGTATCTTCGTACTGTTACATGACATTGCATTATTTGCAGCCACTAATTGCTATGCCTGTAATGGGTATGGATTATGACTCTTGTATCCCACTGGGACATAGCATTGAGATAAATATGAAAATACAAACTTTAAATAAAAAAAAAAAAGCAGAGGACAAGCACATTTTCCAGAATTTTTCTGAAACTGTAAAAGATACAGGCTAACTGAAGTATTTAGGCCAAATGTAGAAGATGTACTTATGAGCAGATAATGTAAAATTCAATGTACATAACATGATTTATGTCATGAACTATTTTAGAGTCAGAGTAATATTAGATTTGAAAAAAGTCTGAAGATGTGTTTGTTCATCCAAGACCTGAATCAGAGAAACTTGTCCGCTAACATTTCAGGTTTGTATGGGAACAAACCGTGGATATAAGCCTGTATTTTGGAATCTAAGCATCTACTGGATACTCTTCTGAAACTCATAAAGGCACAAAGGACACCCCTTGGTAAAAAGGAGGGCAAGGTTATTGCAGTGTTAGCCTGCAGTGACCTCAGACTTGTTTCTGAGTTTGTCCTCAGTGTCCTGAGGTAAGTTATGCAAAGTAATTGTACATAAGAGTGGGTGAATAGCCCCACCCTGGTCCCTTAAGTATTTTGAAGATGATTGTTGCGCACCAGGCATTTACTTGCCATTTCTGTCCTTGAAAATTATTCTCATTTATTAGCTACAGTGAAAACACCCGAAAGACAATTTGCGCACGTGGTTTTCATCAGAAAACATTCCACAGTACTGCAAAATATGCAGTCTTGCAAGCTGTTCCTCATGTGAAGTTCTACATGAAGTTAAGATACTTGTGTTAGTAAGAACTGCTTACCTGAATAGGATGTTGGAGGGTTAAGTCTTCAGTCCACTCCTGAAGTTTTCAGCTGCTTGTTTTTTGTTTCGTATAGCTCTCTTTAGTGGTCACCTCCAACCGCTCCTGAGTTTCAGACATGAAGTTTGACAAATTTTATAAATTGAGATACTAAGAAAACCAGAGAGAAGTGGATTAGAATGGTCTGATTTGGATCATACCTCCATCATATTTATTTACTACTTTTATTGAGGAAGAGTGTGTTAGTGGAACCTAAAGTCCAGGCCATTGTGTAGGTTTTAAGGTGGGGGTTGTCATCTCCAGCAACCCTGTTGATTCCGATTCTAAAAAACCTAAAAAAGTTTTAAGGAGGTACTTAATGGCAAAAGAGCTGAAAATAAGCAAACTGTGGCTATTTTCTAGGCAGCTGGATCACTAAGAGAAGACCCAGATTTGAAAGTTCAAGTGGAAGAAAATCAGAATCACAGAATGGTTGAGGCTATAAGGGATGACTGGCAGTCATCTAGTCCAAACTTGCTGCTCTAACAGGGTCACCTCGAGCACATAACCCAGGATTATGTCCAGTAGAAAGGGAGAATTACCTCCCTCGACCTGCTGGCAATGCTTTTTCTAACACAGCCCAGGATACGATTGACCTTCTTGATCACAAGGGCACATTGCTGGCTCACAGACAACTTGATGTCCACCAGGACCCCCAGGTCCTGCTCTGAAGAGCTATTTTCCAGAAGATCAGCCCCCAGCCTGTACTAGTGCGTGGAGTTATTCTTCTCCAGGTGCAGGACCCTGCCTCTCTGCCCAACTCTCTAGCCTGTCTACACCATTCTGAATTGACAGCACAGCACTTTGGGGTATCAGCCACTCTTCCCAGTTCCATATTGTCAGCAAGTAGTTTGCATCATGTCTTTAAGCTCTTATTTCTCATGAGGAGTCTCCCATTCAAGGACTGATGACACCTAAGTCTGATTTATCTTTGGTATGCGAGGAAGTGGCAAAAATACATCCTTAGAAAGGTAAAGCCTTATTTTATTCATAGCATTCTTTGATACGCTACTACCTCTCCCTGATACTGCCTTTTGGTAAAAAGTTAACTACTGAAACTACCTTATTGAAGGTAGGACTCAGGCTGGTCTTGTGCATGTACTAAAGAGCTTGATGATGTCTTGAGGCTGGTGGATAATAGCGGGCTATTTCTTTCACCAGCAATGATAATTATGTTCTCAGCAAATTTATGAGTTTATTGACACTGTTGAATGTCACTTCTGTATCATCTAGAAGGGGAAATGTAGAATCTGTGAATAGAATTTTTGTTAACCTTTTTCTTTTTCCTCGTTAGCTCTAAAATAAGCCTTCGAGTTATTATAAAATAAATCTAATTAATTTTTGTTTAATTTTTTTGGTTTTGCTACTATCAAGATAGACATTATTTTAAATGTGTTCTAGGAAAGAGATCAGCACCCTGAATTATTTGTTGCAAATACATTATACAACCACCAACCTACTTTCTATTGTTTGCAAACAAAGCCTGTTATCTCTGACTATGCTGGTTTTAAGCATTAGGTACATTTATTTTGGTGTATGGATTATTCATGACAGGCTCATTTCAGCTAGACAATGCTTGTGATATATAATGGATTCTTCAGTTCATATGTTTGGGGTTTTTTCCCCCCTGTTTCCTCTTTGGGTGACTGAAGCTTTTTTCAAGGAAAGGAATAATGGTTAAATTTTGTGAAACCATCATGAGCCAAAAGTATTTCACAAATGGCCTGGAAATTATCTGCATACAATGAAGAATGCAACCCGGTGAATAATATCAGCGCCAACTCATTTAATTATTTAATTCTGAATTAGTCCACTGTTTGACCAGCTCTACTTATTTTATCCAACTAGTATGTGTTGTAGGCTGATTCTTTTTATTTCCTCACTGTAGCTATATGTTGGTCTGACTCCACTGACATTGACGGAATTCTAATTCCCATGCAGAGATGTAAATGATGAGAGACATGCTCTCTGCATGCAATTGTCAAACAAATATGATCAAACTCCATACTGGGTATTGTGTTTATGCTACTCTAGTGCAGTAATGACAGCTGAGACTGGCTCAAATCTTGCCCTAATATCACAATGGCATCCCAGAGCTCAGTTATAGAGAATGGTTTACATGCAATGTTTATTTAAAAGAACACGAACAAATATTCTAAATGGTTTTGGTCTATCTTATTGACTATAGTGATGACATGGCACAAGATGACCCACTAGATTCTATTTGATGAGTTAACGCTTCAGATTTGGAAAAATTTGAAGTCGTCTACTTTCTTGGCAATTACTCACAAGCCTGAGATTTGAGAAAGCTTCTTGAGAAAAATGTAAGCAATAGTTATACAAGAAGTGCCTGTCATGAAAAATCTTAGAGATTTTGGCTCGGTGGTCAGAAAACAAACCCATTTCCTGTGAGTTTAGCAACTCTGTCATGAATTATCTCAGTTTGTTTAACACAGTTTTCAAAGGTGTGTTTTTTGTTAATACTGTGTATGCTAAGTGCTACAATTTCCCTGACAGCTTGGATAAGAAGTGATGAACACAGTGAATAAGCTTCATCAAATAGGGCCAGGAATTATATCTGTTCTAGTAATGTCAGCTCATCTTAATATTGCATTACTTGGCACTATACCTTTATCACATTTTATAGCTTTCTTTCTCTCTCCCTCTTCTTTCTCCAAACCTCTCCAACCCCCGCAAAAAACTCTCCAAAGAGTCATGTTGTCTTATGACACTTACACTTCTGTCACATTTCTGTATTCTTCTTGGTAGAATTCAAACAGATAGCAGGACTCTTGAGGTATGGAATAGATGATTAAGTTACAGTATTTCTCAAGTCTGTTCCTTGACAAAGCTTCATCTTTTGGGGATTTGCAATTGATCGGCTTTTTCTTTTTCTTTTTTTTTTTTCTTTTCCTGTTTTTTTTTAATTCATCATTTCTTGGCAAGTTACTTGTTTTCCAGTGAATGCTGTTGCCTTTACTGTAAATGACCATTCAGAACTTTGAGCACAGCAAGAATAATGTGTCTGTTTGGCTAGGAGACATGAGCTTAGGGATAATCTTCTACCTCTTCTCGTACAAAGAGATCTGTTAACGAGCCAGTGCATTACTCAGATGCTGGCAGCAGAGCACCTGCATTTTAGAATGAGGCCTAATTTAAAAAATATCCATCAACTTGATATGTCAGGTAACTGTACCTTATTGCAAATAAAAGTCCTATTTGCTAGATCCTCAAAACTTAGTTCTTTTAGTATAGATTGTTCTGAAGTTTCAATGGGCATAATTTTTTAATTAAACACAAAGTACGTTTCCTGGGTTACTGGTAAAAATACTATCGGTACAAAGGAAAAAATCAGGTTTGTTCTATCTTTCATGAGCTAAAATAGAATTGTTTTATCTCCCAAATGGATTAAATCTGGAGGTCTGGATAGTAGCGGAATCAAGTATGGCCTCAGCCTAGTTTCACTGCTTATTTTCTTATGTGTATGTGGCAGGAGCTGGGGTTGTGATATAAAAACGAAGAAACTTTCCACAATTTATATGATCCCTCCAGCTCTGAGCTAATTGCACTTTCTAGTTTTCATCCATTCATGCTGAGATGTTTTTGGTCCCTGTCAGTGCAGGGAGCTATTTAGATAAATCTATGTGTGTGTTCAGGCAAATCACAGAGCAGTAGTAGCTTGTGCAATTTGGTATATATTTCAGAAGTAGGGTCTTCATTTGATTTATATCCACAGTTGCACATGAACATAACCTCTCTATTCAGCAGCTGTTCCTGCTGGGGCAAAGGATAGAAGAGAAGTTTGCAGGAATTATGGTGGTTGTCTTTTGGAATTTGGGAAAATTTGCACTAATTTAAGTAAACTCTTACTTTCTGCTGCTTTTAATAATGGGTATCGTGTTCCACACATATTGCCTAGCACAGTTGCAAGAGCATTCTATGTCTAGAAGGTAAGGAGCATTTTCCTTTTTTCAGGAAGTGCATTAGGGGTAGAAGAGTCATAGATCCTCATGGAAGGAAATGGTCTTTAGCCGTCATAAATCTGCTCCTATTCTGAGTATGACCATGCATGGGGATGTAGCTATGCAGGGAATTTACTTCTCTGAAAATGGCTTACCTAATTTTTCACTTTCAAATAAGGTACTGAATGAGATCGTACTCTCATTAAAGTAAGAGGTGAGAAGATGATCCAGGCAAGGCTGAGAGAAGCACTCTTAGAAATCACGAAGTCACTTCATTGTTAATGGCATGTTGTGCTTTTTTTCCTTCAGTTTACCCCATCACTTTCTGTAAGGAAGATAAAGCCAGAACTGGTTCTGTAACTGAAAATAAAGTTCCTCTTCCTCTACCTCTGTGCTGTAGGTAGCATGACCATGTAGCAGAGGTTCTGTCACCCCAGAAAAAGACTGAACATCTGTATTAGCTGCCAGAGAAAGACCAGACTTCCACTGACAATTCAAATGGATCTTCTGGTTGGAGAGCCTCCAGCTGAAAGAGTCTTCTTTTGTCTGAGCTGAAGTCCTATTCTTTTTGAGTAGGGCTGTTCTCTGACTGCTACAAAGTGATTTCTGTTTTGGCATTTTCCCTGATGTTTTTATGATACTCATTTTAATGTACTACACATTTTTCATTTTGGGACAGTGCTCAAAAATTTGCCCATAAATGCCACTTTAGCTGTGTGAATGCTGCTTTTTATCACTGCATTGCTAAAGGCATTTCTGTTGTTTTCCCACTGCATTGGTTCATGGATGTTGAAACTAATTTCAGCACAGGCACAATGGGTTAATATTTTCCTGCTTGTTTGTGTAGTGATTGCAGCTCTGAGACCAACCTGTAGCTGGCAACAGAATACCGGCATTTTGTAAGAGGTACGTATAAAGACCTGGACATATTTATGAGCAAAAAATTTGGGGGACAGAGGAAGACAAGATGGAAAAGAGGAATAACTGTGGATATTGTTTGATGAAATACACTTGAAAAGGAGAAACATTAATTTTCCCATTTCACGCCCTACATCATTTTTCACGGTAGAGCTTCTTGGCACATGGAAAGGCCTCTTTGTTTCAATGTGTCTCAATAAGGAGTGTGCAACCTTCAATAGACTTAGCTGGGAGATGCAGCCCAGGAACCTTGAAGAGGGGGTGAAGGCAAAGAGGCAGTGCATACCCATATCATCCTATGAACAGGTAGCACTGAACCATCTCAAGACCCACTTCTATTTCTGTTTTTCCAAATAGAAATTAAATGACAACAGACTCTTTTTTGGTCCCTTTCATTTCATCTCTGTTCCAGATTAGCTGTACTGAACAGTGGGGGAAAAGAGGCAACCTTTTCTCCTCTGACCCACCTCTGTTACAGGCTTATGTTGGTAGCACAGGAGAGGCAGTCTCCTTGCTTCACTGTTGGGGCCTGCCAGTGAGATTAGTCCAGTGAGATTAGGAACAGCAAGACAGCTTTAGTCCATGTTGAGGATGTCTTCAACCCCAGGGCTGCCAAGATTTTCTTTACAAGCTTCTATATAAAAGGCCTCACCACAAAAATGCCTCTTTGTCTTTTAAACTAGCTTAAGCAGATATTGTAATTAAAAACTACCAATGGCACTACATAGCAGGGCACTAGAAACCCTTTCTCTGTGGCAGTTTCTCAGCACAAATGCTTCTGTGTGGTTGTGGTCACATGTTTGATTGACTTGGTTCCCAAGCTGATGTTCACAGTACTGCATTCATCTTGTTCAGATGACTGTGACATGCTGCCTGAATGCACTGATGCTGACAGTGAATGTGAGAAGAACCAGACAGTTGACAGCATCTCCATTTTTCAGAGCTGATGTAGGATGATCTCTCACATGATGTTAGGCCGCAGCCTGTCATTTATACAGCTACAACTGTAATGTGGGTAAAATGAGGAGAAATGAGAGAGAAGTGACAAGAGGAAAAAAGAAGGGGGGGGGAGCGGAGAAGACTATTGGCACCCACCTTCTCTTACAAGATTGCACAGTATGTTTTTGTTTGAATGAATGCTATATTCAGCCCATATCTCAGATCTACCTTCTATTTCTGTGGGTTGAAACAACACTGTCAGCCTGCCCATGCCGGCTGTTCAGGGTAACGTGTCTGCCCAGGGCAGGTATCAGAGTTCCTTTGATCTGATCCTGTGCCCCATCCATTATGGCTGGTAGAGAAGCCTTTCTCATTGTTGCTTGGAGTACACAAGCAACAGTAGCCAAAAACTCTGGAGATAGATTAAAAAAAAAAGTTGTGTCTATATAGCTATACTCTCAAGCTGGGAGCTGTAACAGCCCTTGTGTATTTTGTAGGAGGTGCAGAGGAAGGAGGCACTTAATGTATTCAGTGCTACCATTACGCACCTAAAATGGATTACAGGATCTTTTCTGGCAGGGGATTACTAGGTGATTCAAGCCACCTTTCCAGGGTAGGCAGTCTGTGGTCTTCATACAGTTACAGGGAAGACAAGTGAGGGGAACAAGTAACTCTGTGCATAGAGTTGTTTAGCTGGATTTTCCCCTGTGCATCAACTAATGCTGTTCCTTGTTCAGCTGTTCTTCTCTGTAATTTGGAAATAATAGTACTTACAGCATTGGACTGTTCAGAGCTGCATAGGGGAAACACAGCTACATTGTAAGGGCAGTATTCAGAAATGTATCTTCCACTTGCCATCTGCCTGTTTCCCCACCTGTTTCCACATTACCCCAGACAGGAGGATGAACACAGTGGTAGAGGGCTGTGGCACGAGCTGCGCTATCCTAGGCATTTTGCCTAGGACTTGTGAGCCTGAGTGATATCTTGGGAGTCCCAGTTGTCCCACTACTTCATTTTTACTCTAGGTGGTCTAAATGTGCAGGGAACAAAATGTGCACTGGCTACCACACTGACAGTTTAGAAGGGAAATGGAACAAGGCTTCTGTCCATTCCTCTCATTCTCTGTTCACCTTCTCACAAGCAAATGGAAAGTCAGTGACACTCAGCTTACTCCTCTGTGATTATGAGGGTCAGCCAGTTTGCACAGGGTTGCGTGTGTAAGGAAGGTGTTCTTGTGCATCCTTAAAGTCTTGCTTGAATCCATAAATCATATTCTTCTGCCTAACTAAGGTTAAAAAGAAAGCCCCATGATGTATGTGGTAGTTCTGTGACAAATGTTACATTTTTCTTAGTATTATATTCTTCTGTTGAGATGACTGGGGCACCACCTTGACAATGATGAATTATTTACAGCAGACCAACAGCCATTTATCCTGTGGTACCATCTGCCATAAAGATCACATTTTGTTTTAGCAGTTTCCTCCCTTTGTTATTCTTTGAAACAATATTTGAAGATTTCGAAGCAGTGAGGAATGGATAACCACCTCTGGGCCATGGTTTCAGTGGTATGTTCAGATGCTTCTGGACAACAGTGTTAAAGGTTAAATGCTCTTGGCATTTGATGGGAAAAACTCTAACAAAAGTGAAATGAATGATGCAAGCCTAGCATGAGCTTTAACTGTTTAGGATGTTTCCCATGTGCATCCTTGGCTGGTCTCCTTGGTATAAGGGTCATGTTGTGGGCAAGGAGGAGGTGTGACTGGAGCAGAACTGGCAGATGGTCCCTTGAAGGTCGTTTCTTGTTGCTATCTCCTGTAGTGATGCCATATGCTGTGCAGGGGGATGTTTCCTTCCTCTTCATGGAGTGTAAACTCATCAAAACAGTAAGTGCAGCATACCATCAACTCTCAGCTCTTGAAGTTTCTGAATAGGTCTATGGCATTAAGACTTTTTTCAGTATGTTGGCAGAGTATATAAAATAAATATGTTTGAAAAAAAATCTAGAAACATTTATCCATGATGAAGGTGGAGGTTTTCTCTTTAGCGATTAAAACTTTTTCTCCCGAAATTCTCTTTCTGCCTACAAAATGTTTTCGGGAGTTTTGTTTGTTTGCTTGTTTGTTGTTTTTCTTCCCCACTAAGATCTTTCTTTGTAACTTGTGAACATCCAGAGCATGGACAGTGTCACAGAAGAGATTTGGGGGAACTGAATACCATCACTGCTTTTGGAATCCTAGCTGCTCCTCTTAGCTGTTGGCAGTGGCAAGGAGTTCCAACAGAAAATACCTGAAGCAAATGCCCATACCAACCGGGATTAAGCAGTGCATAAAACAGAAGAATTTGGCTGTCCCCTGAATGCCATTGGGGCTTCTGAGCTGCTTGTGCAAATTTGCTCCATCTCACAGTGGATTCTTTCTAAAACTGAGTCCCGTGATGAAAGCATGTGAAAACCATTGCTGCTCTGTATAATACATGATCTTTAGAAAAATTCTTCTATTTCCCTCCCCCCCCTTTTTTTTAATTGTTACTAATAACATCAAGAGAAGATTTTTATCCTGAAGGAATAAACGGAGACTTAAATGAGTTTAAAGGTACATATCCTGTCATACATTTTCAAGCAAATTTTTTTTATCAGAGTATAAGAGAACAACTCATGAGTAAAGCAGTAGAACAAGATATATTTGCTCATTTAAATGACTTGAGCTCTTTTAGAAAGGGCTTGACTGTTTTAGCGTTATAACATCTAATGCGACTGGCATTGGTGTTTAATATCACTCAATCATCAGTGCTGGCTGTGACCTGCTTGGCACAGACAGTAACTATAACCCCAAGCTTCACAACTTTTTAGAGGGAGGAAAAGTTTTTGTGAAGTGATCCAATCCACTTTACCAGGACTAAGATAAAAAGATCTGAGAGTTTCTAGTAGCCAGGCCAGCAAGCCTCAAGGCTTTGTTCTACTCTTCTCTGTTATTCTTTAGCAAAAGAGAAGAGCTCTTTTTAGAGCTTTTTACTCTTTAGGCTTTATTGACATATCTCTGTCAGTCTGTTTACAATTTGCTATTAAAGCTATTCTTTGAACACAATGTTTCATGGGCTGCACAGCCAATAGGTGAGGTTGGGACTGCAGGGATTGTACATGAGGTTAACAAGTCAACTATTAAACCAGTGATATATGGTGCAACTATTTAAAGTTTTAATTTTTACCTGTGGGCCATAATTGAACACTGGCAGTGTGTACAGTTATACAACTTTCTTAATATTAAGTACTTATAATTAACTTATTCTTTGTGTAAATAATAATCTAGTTATGGATATAGTCTCATTTTGCTTAATTACTAACAAATACCTTGTTAAATATCAATGGTTTTGGGGTGGAAGATGGTGGTGGTATGTTCTACAGACTACATAGCTTATGTTGCTGAATTGACCCTTTCCCTATCAGTGTTTTCTTGTTTGTATTCTAAAAAACATATCCAACATTCATGCAGCTTCCTTGATCACTTCTGCCTCTGTAGCAGGGCAATGCTTTTGTAATTTGATAAGACCAGACATGTGGAAACTGCAAAGATTAAAGGAAAACAGTGGTCAAATTAAATTCTGATGTTTTTCTTTGACCTTGAAAGATTATCAAGCACATTCAGGTAGATGCAATGGGCAAAAAAATAGAAGGTGTGGAAATTTATAAATTCTAATCTAACTTATGTTTATTTCATTTTTCTGCTCTAGAATGGCAATTTAAAACACTGATGTGGTGGCATGCCTGACCAATGAAACTGCTGGTTTAGCTACTACATAAGTGAAGAATAGAAGTAGTAGAGTCGACATGCCTCAGCATTGCCTGGTCATTTTCATTCAGGGGCTCCAACACTGCTTCCATAGACAGAGGCTTTGCAATTTTGGAAAGGATGCAGTTCTGAAAGGGGAAAAAAAAAAGGTACTAGGGTCATCATAATGGTTAGATTCAGGAACCAAAGAAACTAGCTTATACCTGCAATAGATCCACCATCGTAGTGCTGGACTCTTGTAGTATGTCCAGTGAAACATTTCATTTAGTATCGGCAAAAAGACAAATGATGCACCTTAAAATACCCTTTTCCAGTTTCTTCTAACCCAGGTGAGCCATGTTCTTGTCTGTTGTGAATGTGGACGGTAGATAGTTTGTGTATTTAGCTGCTTATATTAGGCATGAGTGCAATTCAGTTTAATTACTATTTTGTATTGGCTGATGCAAAGCTCCATTACATTTTGCACGGATTTGTTGCACTAGAAGTCAAGGAAGAATCAGCGAGATTGTGTCTAAATAGCAGCATAATTAATCTCCTATTATATATCAACTTTGTCTCATCCCACAGGACACACAAAGAATTAAAAGAGCCTGGTATAAGAGCAATGCAAAGATTGCTCACACATGCATGATGACTACTTCTAGGATAGAGTGTGGCAACTGTGTAATATCATATGTCACTAGTGCACAGTAGTAAAAACTAATTAAACTAATTTATTCAACAGAATCAGCAGCAAGACTTTTTTTTTTCCCTCATGTGGCAGAACCTGAGTTGGTATTTGGCTAATATACTGGAGCTGATGTGCAAATCCTGGCACAAAAATTACTTTGGTCAGGCCTTTGATAACTCATCTAAAAAGTGAAGTCTTTAGCAATATAGCATGTACTTTTAGCATGGCTTACTTTGTAGTGTTTTTGCTGAAGGAAAAAGTATCTCTTTCCTATGAAGAAAATAGGGTATAGCCTGGCCTTTCTCTCTTTAGGGAACAGGGTCATAGCCAATAGTTTAAGATATGTTGCTGAGATTTCCTTAGGTTTCAGAAAATTTGTTATTTGTTGACAGCAACTCCTGTGTTTAATTTGGCTGGGAATGTTGTAAGTACTAGAGTTGGCATGGAGTATGTTGGGGGTGGAGAAGAATGTTGGAAAGATGTGTAGAACCCAGGTACAAAGCCCCATGCAGGTGTTGAAAGCTGGGGAGATGCAATTCAACTTCAGCAGAAACACTACTCCTTGGCTGAGTGTATTGGTGGAGCATCTCAATGTGAAAAGGCCACCTGTAGCACCTGCTTCCTATCCCTTTTTTCCTGAGCAGCCAGTTTCTTCACAAAGTGAAGGTCTCTGTGTTAGTGGGAGTGCATGATAATGTAATGTGACTTTTGGAAGGGTTACAGCAAGTTCTGAACGATACATGAAATGAGAAATCCCTGCCTGGTGCAGAGAAAGCTTGTATAGCGCTCTATGATACACTGCCAGCAGTTCTAACAGGGGGCTCCTTCACAGATTTTCCACCTCAGTCAGCAATGTAGTTGATATCCCCTGAGCAAAATCTGTCCTCTTTTTTTTTCTTTTTCTCTGTACAAGCAAAGAAAAATCCTTCAGCTTCATAGCTTACACACTGCCTAAAATACTTACTCAAGAGTCTTTCCCTGCTTCCAGTTGTAACAGCGTCTACAGGTAAGTATCCTCTTCCCATAATTCAGTCAGGCTCTTTCAGATACTTTCACGGTAAATTTATTCTCCATACACTGAGAGGGTGGGGCAGGCAAATCTCGATCAGCAATATAGTCAATGACGTATAGCATTTGCTGGTCAAGTCCAATGCATGGATTAGTGAGGAAGTAAGCAATAAGGCCAGATAAAGAGTGATCATCTAGTTCAATATTTCTGCTCCAGCAAAACAGTGTTTTTCAATACAGTCAAGCCCTAGCTAATATATATTGAAATGGAGAATGGAGTAAATCACATTTTGGAAAGCAGTTGCTAGAGGAAGGACTTAGGTGGCATCACAGATAATTTCTTGAACTTGAATTTTTGCTGCTTTGCTATGGCAAAAAGAGCTTATGTGGTCCATGAAAATGAGAAACAGTACTGTTTGTAAGCTTCCTCCTCAGGTGATGTGTCCTGTTCTGCTCTAGCTGGGCTATAAAATGAGCTAAAGGCTTGAAACAAGCATTGGGATGAGGGACTTAAAGAATTCAGAGTATTCATTCAGCTAATTTAAAAGGAGGCTGAGAGGTCACTCTGCATAAGATACCCGGTAGCAGAGGCTTTTCCACCTGGCTGACAGAAGCAGAAGTTTAGTTAATTCAGTCTTGAAATGAAAAGCTGCTTTCTGGCTGCAAGGCCTGTTGAACGTGAAAGTGTCCCTTTGGGGAAGGGACAGAGAGAGTTGTGATCATTTCAAGCCTTTTGATAAGCCTGGGGTGGATGGCTGTGTCCCTGTGCAGCTAGTCTTTCTTGTCTCTTTACATAGGGGAAAACATTGCACTCAAAAGGTTATAGCTAGCAATGGCACATTAAGACAATTAATAGATGTATATGTCATGGCCCAGATTTCCAGTGAGCTATCTGAAGATGATCAGGACAGATTTAATCTCCTCCCTTGTGCAATGAACTAAGATTTCTGTATGCTGCTTCTTTTCATTGGTATTAATTGCTTTCCCCTGCAGCATCAGAGATTGGCCAGAGCAGAAGATCTCCTTGTAGGTGGTATAGAGAGTGATTACAGATTGCTTTAGTTGGTTTGGGAGGGAATTTTCCCTGGGTCAGGTTGGCAGGTTCTGTGGATCTTTCACCTCACATAGCATGAGGTGTGGTTCATCTGCTAGGATCATTTGCGTACGTCTCAGATGATTGATCCCTTGCCACTGCAGGGCTTCCTTAAGTCTGGCAACCCTGTGTCTGTGGCATTTAGTCTTCTAAGCACAAAAGGGCTTTTCCCTCACTAAAGTCTTTGGGCATCAACTAGGATGTTTTGGTTAAAGTTAACAGTCTGCGAATATACAGAAGGTGCATCAGGTATCCTCCTTGGCCTGAATTTTTAGGGAATTGTATCTATATGCATGGTTGAGGCTGAGGTGATTATTTGGGAAAGCATGCTTTTCTGTTCTGGAAAATGGCCTGACTTTTTCAGAGAGCTTGTCCTGGCAGCCTAAGAAAAGCTTATTCTCTATCAAGCAGAAGACAAGCTTCCTTTAATTTAATTGCACAGGCCAGCCAACAAATACAGTTCAGATTGTGCATTTCTATATGTAAAAACATGCAATTGATCTCAAATGGGTATCTGTACTGCCTGAAAGGATATGCCTTTCTATTAGCATTCTGGTCCTGTACAGAAACATCTAGTGTGAAAGAAAAGAAAACTGAGAATGTTCTTCTTGTAGTCAAAGTAGCTAGCTAGCCAATGAATTCCTGTCTTACCGTGTGCTGGTACTACAGGAGTATCATTTCTACAGTGACTTGCCAGTGTCAGTAAAGTCGATGAGGTATTCCTGAGTTTGAATTCTTTTTCAGAAAATACAATTTAGCCCTTTCTGCCTACTTCACCAAAATAACAAAGCCTGCCTTCAAAATATAGGCTTTGCTACCTCAGGGGCCCTGTGATATACATGACACAGAACCTGATCTGCTCTATATGCAGGCAACTATTTGTAAATATTTGTGTGCATAATATTATGATACAGTATGCATTTTATGAAAATTTCCATTTCACTGGAGCTCGAATTTCACCATACAGGCATATGCAGGTGTGCAAAGACAATGTGTGCATGAAATGCTAAGTTAAAGTTCTGCCATTTGTAGAATGTGTAGCAGCACAATTGGAACAGGCATTGTATAAGCAGCAGCGTTTGATAGCTGTTCTTTGCTTCCTGATCAAAGAGAGAGAGAGAGATTTGTATTTTTCATGAAATGGCCTTTGCAGGAATGCTGTAAGCAATCAAGATTCACCCTGTGCATATCAGGAGAAACTGTGCTACTTGCACATGTCTAGCTTCATCCCACAAAGAAGAAAACAGCAGCAATTGTGTGACTTCGTTCAAATGTTATCTGTTCTACATCTTTATTTTTTGCACCCCAAACTGAAAAGTTTAAAAGAAAAAATAATTGAAAACAGAATATTGTATTTCTGAACTGAGTTGTCCTTAAAAATTCGAATGAGTCATTTAGATAACATTCACAATTCCAGCAGCTCCAGGGCACTTTAGAGAATACGTTTCAGCATAAAGACATTTGAAACAAAAATTGTAATGTTCTAAATGGAATTAGATGAGCAAAACCGTGTCATACAGAGATGAAATATAAATGCTTTAGGCTCACTCCATGAAAAATGTATGTACTTTTTTAAAAACATTTTTCTTCTGCAGGGGTTTCATTTCTGTAGAAACCAGTGGTTGGCTGTGAGTTGTTTTTGTTGTTTTGTTTTTTTTCTCCTAGTGCATTCTCCTAGAATGTGCTTTTGCCACTCAATAAACCCTTCTTTCCATTAAATGTCTGTCTCTATATTAAGCCCTGCAGGAACTGTACAAGCCAAAGGCAGATGAAAACAAGAGGCATTCTGTGTTCAAATGTACAACCTCCAGAAAGTTCATTTGTCCCAAGTCTGAGGAACATTTCCAGAGAGGCTGCTTCATAAACAGCATCCACATGGGGCAGATCTGACTTGTGCTACTGCTTTTCATGCACATATTCCATGAGAATTTAATAGGCTGTTTACTCTTCGATTAATAGTTAAAACAACATTTACAGAATCTTGTTCCAAATCCCCGTCTCAGTTCTTCTCTCCTTCTCCTCCTACCCTACTTCTTAAATCACTTCATCTTTTACACGCCCCAACTACTTTCCTTCTTTTCCTTCTTTTTACAGAAGCCTTATCCTAGTCTCTAAGACTAAAGCATTCTCAGAGGTTTTGAAGTCTGTTTTTCTCAGACTTTCTTGAACTCTATTGTTATACCTGTTGGAGTTGTACTCCTTCACTGGTAATTATGCAAACTCCACCATGCTACCAGTCTTTGAGATAGCAATCATTAATGCCAGTATAGTAGTGTTGAAAGTTAATCTAACCTTCTGACTCATGCCTAGAAGACAAAAGTTACTCTGGTTTGTAATGTCTAATATGCAGCATATTTGTTTTCAAAAGCTCTCATTACTTATGGTAAATGTTTGCATTCATTCCTTGGCTTTGTATTAATGAAATATTTTTAATGTGATTAAGATGCTGATTGTGTTAAGTTGTGAAATCACTTTGGCTCTCATGGACTTTAGCACCTTCCTTGATCAGATTAGTGGCAAGGAAAACAGAGAAGACTTTGTCAATACTTGGAAGCTGCATGTGTAATTCTGAGCTTGTTCTGGTGTAATCGAGAGCTGAGACTAGGACAGTTGCAGAGTTATTAGCCAGCTACTCATAGGTCATATGTACGTGTAGAGGACACATATCTTTATACCAGGTGACATCTGTGCACATTCTACCCAATCACCTTCTGAATATATGGACTGTCGAAATAGACAGCTCATTTAGAGCCAATTAGAATTTTCCTAGGACACCCAAGTTCTGCATGTGGTGCTTAAAATCCTGGGTAGTAGTTTCTGGTGCCCAAGGGGGATTGTTAAATGGTATCATTAGTAAATTGGTCACCTGCAAATGCAAGATTCAGGTTTGATCTGTAGTTGATCAACAACCAGGCATTGCTCTTCAAATTTATAAAATGTTGGAAGGTGACTTGAATCCACAGGTATATTGCATGTATCTCTATGCATAATCTCCTAGCACTAAAAAAAATGTACAACCTATTCTTAGTCACTGGATTTCAAAAGCAGCAATTGCAAATAGGCACAGAGGAGTGAAAAGCACCCCAGAAGAGTGAAAACTCCTCAATGACAGTTTATCATGTGCCAGAGAACATCATAATTTCCTCCCAAGTGACATCAAATTCATCTGAACGAGCCACTTCCCAGCTAGTGGGGCTCAGGCAGAGCTTGGATCTCTCCCTCGTTTGAGCTGCATGGATGTGCAGGGGTGTCAATGTGTGTGAAGCTGAAGGCCTGTTGGCAGTTTTGGGTGGAAAGTTGCAGTGGAAGTACTTGTCTTGGACTCTAAGGTCCTAGTTGTGACTATGGAAGCTGCTAGCTCTGCAAGGTTTGATCAGCACAGGATGAGCAGTTGCAGTCTGCTCCTCTTCTTGTAATGTCAGGCAGAAGTGCAGACTGGCTGTGGTCTTAAAACACATGGCAGCTGCAAGTGTGTTTATGGCTAACACAGGAGCTTTTCACATGCCAGACTTGGGTCCAAAAAGCTCCATCTATAAGATGATGACACGGTCCATGTGTTTCATTGCCCTCTGGTGGCGTGTCCCCCGGATTATTGCTGTTACCAGTTGCCAGGGTACATGCTGCTTGTGTAGAAGAAGCAGGTACTACAGGAAGCAGAGAAAAAAAAATGGACAAATATTGGCTGGAGCCTTACTTTGTAAGAACTGTTGTCTGCTGTTGCTTTCACTTTTTATGAAAATTGTAAAACAAAAGCAATGAGCCAAGGTCCGCTGCCAGTTATCCCTGTGCAGATCCAGAGACTTCTGCTGGAGCCAAACTCATCACTTTGGATTTATACCTGTGCAAAAAGGGTAAGAAAGTGGCTTGGAGGGACAGGGTAACACTTGACCATTAATCTGTACTAAAATTATGAGTTTGCCCTTGCAGCATGTGGGCAGGCTTTAGAGCACAAAGAAGAAAAAAACTAAATTCTCAGTGAAAATCCAAGTGTGATCAATATCATATAGTTACTGAAGCCAAAATTCAGGTGGGCTTGAAGCTAGAACCCTCTTCTGTAATAGTCAGCATCTGCTTTCTGAGGTTGAGGACCTCACCTTCCAGGTACTGCAGCTTTAAATCACAGCCCTTGACATGTTACATTGGATTTCGACAGATGAGGTCCGCTGTTGCTTTCAGTTGTGCTGGTACTATTAGAGTGAACTTGTATTTACACACATTGGTCTGCGTCCTGAAATGTGGAAGAATATGTTTTAGCACGAGGGGCAGGGGGAGTGAGCGAGGGCTGCGTGGCTGATTTGCCAACTGAATTTAAACCATGACAGCTGTAAACCATTATTTCATTCTTGCTAGAAATGGTTTCCAGGAGAAAGATACTGTGAAAAGGAGTGACAACCTTGGAATAGAATTATTTCATTTTTGTTTGTTAGTTTGCTGGCCTCAGTGGCTGTCTACATGTATGTTAATGATCATTTGCATGTCTGTGGTATTTTGAGGGGAAGAAGTCAAATCTATTTGACAGTTTGCTTCCAGGAATAGGACTTTACAAGCCATGGCAAAAGCATGGTAGGAAGTGAGCTAGAGAAGCAACACTTTTTCCATTTAAGCTGTAAGACTTATGGCTCCACAAGGTTATCTATTATCACAAAGAAGTCCAGATCAGAACAGCCAATAGAGAATTTTCTTTGTGGATTGTTTGCATCCCAGTTACTTTTGCTTCCATTTGTCATGGAATATGTTAAATTAGTGATATTCCACAGTCCACACAGCATGTCAGCTTTGAGACAAGTACTCTGAAATGTGCTCACAGATGATAAATTGCACACTATGTCAACTACATCTTTGTCACAAGATTCTATTTTCTATTTATAGTTGAAATGAAACACTTGAGAAAAATTCTAAACCAAAGCAATTTCACAGAAATCTCGTAAATTTTTCCTTATGTGTGTATCAGTGAAAAGACCCTCCTGTGCTATCTTTTTGCTCTGTGGGGCTCCAACAATCAACTTCTGAGATCAAAGTAGGATGCTCTCAAGATTGTGAAACTTATAATGTGTCCATGTAATCTAGCTAGTGTGCCTTTGGAGTATGTTCCCTTTCAAACGTTAAGGGGAAAGAGCACTTAACTGTAACACAGTGCAAATACATACAAAATTTGATACAGTTTTTGGAAATCAAAACTCATTATCTCCATAACAGAAGAGATTATTTAGTTACTTCTTTGGCTTGTCGTACCAGTTTTGTTTGAAGCTGTCAGTGATGTCTGTGATGTGCTTTGCAGTATTTTGCCTTTTTCCTTTTTCTCTCTTTCTAAGATGACTTCTTTTTCACTTATGCATCTTAAGTACATAATCTGC
The DNA here is from genome assembly GCA_009867235.2 of Psittacus erithacus. Classification (NCBI taxonomy): domain Eukaryota; kingdom Metazoa; phylum Chordata; class Aves; order Psittaciformes; family Psittacidae; genus Psittacus; species Psittacus erithacus. The sequence goes on from WYDI02016284.1 coordinate 73,017, forward strand.
TGCAATGGAGTTGTGGGTAGCAAAAACTGGAACAAGATACATGTTTAGAGATAGCAGTAGGTATGCTTTGAAGCTAGAAATGCAGCTATGTTTCTTTTTTTCTTTTCTCCTATTACAGCAGCCTACTTTAGAAAAAGCAAGTCTGAATAACAGTAATGATGCACACAAAGTATACTTTGAGAAGCCCAGAATTAGCAGAGGAAAGCCACAAAAGCCACAGAAAGTATAACATTTCTATTGGTTTCACATAAAAAGATGCATCCATAACTGCAAGAAAGCTGTAACTTGCTCTTGCTCCAGTCCTCCTCAGGATGTGGGGTCCAGTTATCTGAACCCTTCTGAACAAAGGCACTGCTCACCACATGAGCAGCTACAAGTCCTTTCTCAAGCAAGCTCTTGTTTGAATCCCATACAGAGAATGCTGATCAGAGACCTCTGCCTCTCTCCTGCACGTACTTCACTAATCTTAGATCCTTGCTTTGATAGTTCTCCCTGAGGCAAGAAACTTTCCTTGCACATCCCATGAAGACTTGGATGCCCAAAGCAGAAAGAAGACAACACAAGGCCTACTTATCTCAAATAATCATTCAGCACACAGGAGAACATCCTGCCATGTCTAGGGCAGGGTAAGCTGCAAGATCACTCCACTACCACGAATAATAACATTGACAAAGGAAATAACAAGGGAAGAGAATACAACCGCTCACCACTGACCGATACCTAGCCCTACCCAGCAGGGATCTAACCCTTCCAGGTGACCCCTAGTTTACATCCTGGCATGACGTGCTGTGGTATGGAATACCTCTTTGGTCAGTTTGGGTTAGGCGTCCTGTCTCTGATTCCTCCTGGCTTCCCCTCCTCCCTGGCAGAGCATGAGGCTCAGAAAGTCCTTGGTCAGAGTAAACATTACTGAGCAGCAACTAAAAACATTGGTGTTATCAGCGCTGTTCCCAGTCTGAAAGTCAAAAACACAGCACTGCGCCAGCTATTAGGAAGGAGAAAAAATGACTGCTACTGCTGAACCCAGGACAGAAGCATATATGCAGGGCATTAACTGCAAAAGAAACCATTGCAACATCAGTGTTAAACTATTAACTATTTAGTTAAGATTAACTATTTAACTAAATACTTGGGAGCATTTTTACAAACAGTGAGCTAGTAACTTGTGCCCCGTCTTGCAAAATAGCTGCATCCACTGGCTTTCTTTGAAAACTGTTTTATAGAGGAAATGGATCTTTAAAAGCTACATATAAAAACCCCCTAATGTTCTTTGTTTAAGTTAAGATGACCACCAAAGGGAACACAGAACCTACTTTCCTTGCTTGGAGACAGCACCATAAAAACAGTTCTGTTTGGTTTTTTCCTTTTTTTTTCCTCTCTTCCTTCTCCCCTCAGTCAGCTCTGGCCCTTTCCTTATGATCCTATTCAATGCACTTGATCTATGCACTATTCTGCCAGCTTTTGGATGACACTAGGAAGTGAACCTCCCTCTGCTGCAAGTTTGGTCTGCTTGTACTGTCAGGTTTCTGCCAGTACCCTGTTTAGTCAGGCAGCTTCCTCCTCTGTGACTTGTCTGTCCTGTTTAACTAAATCTTTTCACCCAGAGCAGCAATAGGGTTTTGCTTAAGTGCATGATGGCAGAGATTATTAAAGATATTTGGCTGGATGCTGATATGGTATGCACTTGGGTCAATATCTTTAACTTTTGCTACACTTCTTTATTGTTTGCTTAAAATATTTTTAATCACCACAAATGTAACAGTCAAGTAAACTAACTAGCATCCAGCTCCAAAACTGCTACTGGGGGAGGGCTACCCACTTAAAAAAGCAAGAAGTCTTACAAATATTTGGACTGATTAATTCACCAGCTTTTCTTTGCAGAGCTCTTTTGTGGTATAACACCATTCATTGATCAAGAGAGTACATTGTCCATTTAGTTACTGTTTTATATCTTGCGTCAAACAAAAGCCACTGCCTCTTACAACAGCAACAGCTGAATATTTTCTCTGCTCATGCAGCTTCCTCTTCTAGCTGCTGGATCATCAAAAATTTTAATCAACTCTGATCTAATGCAAAGTACTATGTGGCATTCATCATCTGTTTTAGCCTTTAATGCACCATGCAGGTTTTAATCAGAGGTATGCAACCATTAGCAAAAAAAGAAAGACAAGAATTATGATGGTGTCCTAAGCAAAGCTCTTAAGCCAACATCACAGGCAGCAGATAAGTTCACCTCCCCCTGCTGAGTACAAATACAGGAGAATAAGATGGGTCTTGTTTGAAGTAATTGCAGCAGAGCACCACTGATGTTTCTGTTGTTTTGTTTTAGTACTAAATGCTGCTGCTTAGTTGCTTGGCTTTCCCGAATATTGAAAACAAATGTTGACACTGTTGCCTTGGCGTGTGGTGGCTGCTGGATCGTCTACTTGCTTTGGTGTACGCCTATACCTGCCACTGTTGTCAGAGGGAGACAAGGGGTTTGGCAATGACTGGCAAAACAGAGCCCAGTACCTTGCTTGCAGGAGCCAGGCCTTTTGGTCTCTCACCTCTTCCCAAGTGAACTCCATTAGTCACTTCCCCTCTTCTTAAGTGCAGAACTAGCTAGGTCACTGCTGGCTTGTGAGTACAATTAGATCCATCTGCCCTGCTTGCATGCAAGCAGAAAACTTAGCCTGTTTCTTCTGCATTTGGCCTCTATTCCAGCATCTCTTGCTTCCTTGTTTATTTAATCAGAGACTTCCATTCCTAACAGGATGACAAAAGCCTCGTGCCTTTCCCTGACTCACTACTCACAAAGCACCACTTTCATTTGACTGAAAGGAGGCCCATTCAATACCAGATCAAGAAGTTCCTTTTCCTGCTCCTACAGCCACCACAGCCCAATGGATTGAAGTCAAGCAGCAACAGGCCACTAGTGGGGTATCAGTCTTTGAATCCAGTTGACATGAGGAAGAGGCAGTGTCCATGCTGCAGAATTGTTTTCGTTTCTGCTACCTAAAGCAAAAGGATAAAAGTAGTCTTTTTAGGGACAGGAGCAGGCTGTGGATGCTGCAGTGTGACTCTTCTTCTGTCATGTGCACTCATGAGTATACCTTGCTGGAAGCAACTCATGGGAGGGTGAAGGACCTCACAGTTTTTCATGTATCCTGAGCACAGCTACCTTTCAGGTTTGGCTACTTTGAAGAAAACTGCAGTTGCTTGCTCAGCCTTCCCCTTTTCCCTCTTTCTTCTCCTTAGTTCTGATATTGGCAGAGCTGTTTCAGGTCCTAACTCAAGAATATGTGGTTGAGACCTGTGCCAGCTTGTAGCATTTCCTTGAAACCGTGATAGCAATGGGGAATGAGGCCACATATCACTCTTTGGTTGTGACCCATACATCTGGCATGGGCAGGGTGAGCTGCTGACAGGCCTTTGGCCTTGTGAAGCCATGCAAATGGTGCATGGTGGAATTCCTTCTCAGGCCTGCTCACATGGAATATCAGCTTAGTGAATTATGTTGATTTTGGTGTATGCAGCAGAATTTCCCTGTGTTACAGCAAATGTAGAGAACAGTGCTGTGGGATCAACTACCCTTTCTAAATCGTTACCTCTAGTAGGAGCTGGCCTGGACAGACATTAAAAATTGCTTATTTAAATGTGTTGTCTGGGGTCTGATTTTGTTCATGTGCTTTGCTCAGTGCATAGCCACCAGTGGGAGGTGGGGTTCAATAGCACTGTATGTGTACTGTCCCACATTGGCTCCTGTGTTCAGCCTTCTGCCAGACTGAGGTCCTAGACATGACTGGGCTTTCACACCACAGTCTCTTGCTCTTGTAGCAGAAACACTATGTAAATTAGTGTCTTTTATTTTGACATGGCCTTTAATGTGCAACATGTGGGTCTTGTAATGACCATCTCTGGCAAAAGCTTAATTTGGTTAGGGAGCGGGGGAAATCAGTGCTTTAAATCTACCTGTGCTTCCTGTGCCTAGCTATGCATGGAAGCCAGAGATTTTCCACAGCACCTAGGATCCAAACAGTGGGATTATATTTTCAATTTCCTATTGAAACTGGTAACAGATTCCTGTTCCTTTAACCCAGGTAGGTCATTTGCTTTACCCTATTTGTAGGTATTGGTTCATCACTGCAGCATATTGTTGTGGGTTCCCGAGGTGGATGGATAATCAGCAGTACAGTCTTACAGAGATCTAGTTCCAGGTCACAGACAAGTAATGAAAAAACAGCAGTCACTGAGGATTTGATTTACACACTGCAATGGCTATGTGATAGCCCCTTTTTGTAAGAAGGAAAAAATCTCCCTCTGGAGACCACATTCTAACCAGTACCAAACATTCAAGCTCCCTGGTGCTTCAGATGTCAATTATACCAAAGCCTCCTATTGTATAATGCAGGTCTGTTATAATAATACTGTCTGGAACAGCACTAATAATGTGAATGAATTTCCAAACAGTGGAGATGGGAGGGAGAAGATTGATCAATACGGCAGTAATGATGGCCTTGTCTTTCACTGAAATAATTGTGATATGGTTTATAGCACTTCCTTCCTATAGCATGCTGTGCAACAGTGTTGGTTTACTACCTGCTGTTACTGCTTTTGTATAAAAAGGTGTTAAAAAGAAACGTCTGTCAAGTTTTAAGTCTGTGAGTCTTTTTAATGCAGTGGGGTTGTTCTAGTCAAGATGGTCTATCTAGTCAAGATAGGAGAGATGCAAGGTTTTAAGGGAGAAGGGAAATCTTTTATTAGACACACTGACACAGTTAGGGAAAAAGAAGCTTTTGGATTCAGAAACCAGAATTCCCCATTTTTATTGGGAATTACTCCATTTATCATACAGATGCTATTGCAAGGCCAGATTTTTGTTGAAATGGACTCATTCTGCTTGCTGGGACATACAAAAGGCTCTTCTTTGACAGAGAGTGTGAGCATTTGAACACATAAGGGTTCAAAAGGAAAGCTCTCTGGCACACTAAATATGTTTTCTATTTATGTGACCCCACTTCTTGCCTGATGGTTGTGTGATGTTTTCTCTGTTATTCAACCACATATACAGCATGCATACTGAGACCCGTTGATAGAAATATCCACTGAATCTTCTGATTAAAAAAGAGATTATGTCTTTTAAAAGAGTCAAATTTTTGCATCAGCATTTGTATTCATGCAATGGGAAGCCGTATCCTCGTAATGTGTTCCTGAACGTTAGTGGAGAAAGCAGTGAAAACTCCGTTAAGGAGGAAGATAACAGCATACTGTTTGTTATATAGTAAGTTCTAACATTTTCTGCAGTATCTCAGTTACTGTATTTCTCAATATGTTGGAATGATGGATTCCATACATTTTGTTTTGTGAAGTGAGAGAAATTAGAAGAGAATATAGCCTGAGCCTAATGATAAAAATTCTCTCCGTTGAAGCTCTTCATTACAGTACTTTTCAGAACAGAAAAGACGAACTGCTTTTGCAGTGGCACAGGTCCAATCTCAAACTAGAATCAATTGCTTTGCCAGCGCTGAACACAAAGGATGTTCATTGTTTGCAAACTGAATTTTTCTTAGTGTGTGCAAAACCAATGATCAGATTTTTTTCTTTTTTTTTCTTTTTTCTTTTTTTTTTTTTTTTCTTTTTTTTTTTTTTTTCTGCAGAGAAACCCCTGCAGTGAAAAACTGCAGCTGATTCTGTGCTTCCCATCCTGGTTTGCAGGAAGGCTTCTTGCTTCACAGTGTGATTTCTTCATCATAGCTGCATGACAACAGCATGCCGATATTTTGAAAAAGCAGTGGCCAGTGTTCTAAGGCAGTTGTTTGTGTTAACTACTCACTGCTGCTCTGAGATTTTTCCTTGAGAAAATAAATTTGCCTTTGTGATCTTACTATTCTGAGGCTCACCTTGCTATATATAACAAACCCATCTGTCTATCTACATATATAAGTTTGGCAGGAGTAGAGGGACCTTCCCAGGCCTGTCCACTCCCGGCACAAATAACTGCATTGTATCATGATTGGTATCAACTGATGAAATTCCATATTAAAACAGAAAGGGTTTTTTTTCCCATGTTATTTTTATTAAAAATTTGCCTCAGAGTCACTTTTTTTCCTGAAGCTTATGACCCTTTTTTCATAATATGTAAACATCCTTCTGCCTGACTTCTCCCTATTGCTGTGCCAACATCATCTGTACATACTTCTTTCCTCCCCTTTTATACTTCCTCTTAGGTATATTTGCAGAGAGTAATTGCATCCCTTTCTATGTCTTTTGCTGCTGAGCCAGTATGTGACAATATAAGGTCTTTATGGGGTGGCAAAAACTCACCCAGACATTCATAATTAATCCTAGGACACAATGGGTATGTCATCTACCTAGGGTCATCCTGACTGTGAGAGCAGTATCTTGTACCTTGAGAACTGGATTCCAAGTAGAGGTTGGTGATGCTAATTTTGGAAAGTTGTATTTATTTACTGGCCATAACCCTTCTGCAGATCATTGAGTAAGATTTTCTGATACTGAAAGTCACTCCATGCCAGAGCATGGACTGTACATGTTCCATGGAAAACAGTCCCACTTACTGACAGGAGAGTGAAAGAAAACTAGATGCTTCATTAGCTCTGTGTGTATTAAAGCTGAATCAATTGCTTATTTGAATCCTGCCTACATGTCTATTTATGCAACATCTCCCAGTTGGCTGCAGTTTCCTCAAAAGTCTTTGCAGCTGAATGACGTGTTGTAAATTACTCTGCGGTTTCTGGAGGTGTTCAATATTGGTAATTCAAGCTGTGCTGCCTGTTTGTTATTGATCATGTGGCAGTTTTTCTCCCCTGACTGAATGAGCTTAGCGGGTCAAAATTTTCTGTTGAATCCTCACAGCAAGTTATTTGAAAACTTTCTGCAGAATATGCAAAGTTGAAGATTTGCTTGCTTTTGCACATTTGCACTGGTTTAATGCAACCACAGAAATGCTGGTAGAAAACTTACCAGGCGGTTGTGTATATAGAATCATAGAATCACAGAATAGTTAGGGTTGGAAAGGACCTTAAGATCACCTAGTTCCAACCCCCCTGCCATGGGCAGAGACACCTCATATAGTAGCACTAATTTGTTTTAGGGGGGTCCTGCAGAAACTTTTTGCTGTATTCCTGAGCTGTCATGCCAATATATCAGCATAAAAACCTCCCTCAATTGCCATTTGCTGATATGCATCTCAAGCTGACGCAGGTTGAGATACACAACCTGTGAGATTCTGAGAATCTTTGCTAAAAATTTAACAAAGTGCTGAAATGAGAATTTCTTTCCTATATGTTATATATTCTTATATATTTTCCAATATTTGGTATTATGGGATGTTCACTGCTTCTCTTGCTAAGCTGCTATACAGCATCAGTGATGACATTTATCAAAAAAAAAAAAGAAATGGCACACATTTTGTGAGGCATTCTGCTTTACTTCTATTTGCAGATCTTTTTTTCCTGCTTGTTCACTAATTGGCAGCACTGGGTAATTTGTAATCTGTCTTCCCACTGAACCAGTGAGCGTTCTGTGTGCATATGCATATGTTTAGAAAGTCTTAGGATTAGTCTGTGTGGTAACTAGAACCGAAGGAAATAACTGCATTCTAATTAATAATATTTTGATTAAGGTCTATTTGTAGACCCTGGTTTTGATGTAATTTAAGCTGATAAAAGGAATCACATTAAGCTATACTGAAATGGCTCTGAATCTGTGTCTCATGCTAACTATTGCTGAAATGCTAAGGGTGTGATTTACAACTGATTTAATTGGTTTGGTTCCATTTACCATCTAAACAAGCCCTTAAATGTTGGAGTGTTTACCACCTGTTGTGACTCTTACCTTACAGAGATCTTTGTTCACAGGCAGGAGGGTGTGCACGATAATGAGAGAGGAAAAGGAGATCTATAAATGTGCATCTCAGCTTATGCATGTTATTAAGCTTGTCCCTGGAAAAAATGTGAAGTTTTTTTTTCTAAAATTTACAATAAATTTTTCAATGTGTTGATGGCAGTTTCTGCCTAGCTTTTGACAAGTACTGCATTGCCTTCTCACCAGCTGGGATAGTTAATGTGGAAAAAGGTTTCTTTGTTCTAGCTGTAGAATATCATGCTACTTCTCTTACACTGCTGCTGTACAAATCTAGGTCTTGTAACAGTTTATGAGCAACTCTGATAATCCTGAAAATAAGAAGTTTTGGTGGGTTTTTTTGTTTGTTTGTTTGTTTTTTTAATTTAGCTATCTTTGCTATAGTCAGTGGAAAAGATATATTTAAGACTGAATGGTCATACTGGAGAAACTCTGTGAGGTATTTTGATGTAATTAAGTTGGAGTGTTGACATAACATAGTCATCCTGTTCCCCTTACAGTCTTCTCTGCAAATGTAATAGGCTGAGTCTTTCGTTGCTGATCTTTTGCAATGGTTCTGTCTTACCTGCTCTCCTGGAAGAGGAATGGTAATTGGATCTTGAAAAGAAAACTCAGTGGGACCCTCTCTGATGATCAAGGACTCTTAGGAGGAGACAGGATCCACCTAAGTGGAGCAAAAGCATCATTGCCAAAAGGCTGACCAATCTGGAGAGCTTTAAGCTAGGAAGGACAGGGGAAAGACAGGATGACTCACAATCAAGTGAGGAAACCTAGAAGGAGCCAACCATCCAGGCTGGTATGGAAAGGGTGCAGGGTGGTGTGGACAAGACAGACCTGTTGAACTCAACAAAACAGAATTGAAGGAGTGCCACCCTAAGTTTATGCACACTAACAAGGAAGGGGAAGCACTGAGGCGGGGAAACATTTGTACTCTATCTTGAAAATCAGCACAGCTGGGTGCCTGTCTGAAATGCCTCTACAATAACACACACAGCCAGGGGAATGAACAAGAAGTCTGCATGCAGTTATAGGTCAGTGATCTCCTTTGGGATCACAGAGGTGTGGTGGGATAACTCTCACAACTGGAGCACTGCCATGACTAGACACAGGCTCTTTTATAAGCACAGGTCTGGACAGCAAATGATACAAATCTGGGAGCAGTGGCTGATAGTCCAGACGGTGTGCTTCCATTCAGAGGGACCTCAACAGGCTGGGGAAATGGGCTAAAAAGGAACTCGTAAAGTTCAGAGGAGGGAAATGCTACTTCCTGCCCCTGACGAGGAACAGCCCTATGGAGACGTCTACCTCCACACAGCCTCATGCACCAGGACAAGCTGAGAGTCAATCAAATTGGAAAGCAGCTTTGAAGAGAGTTTGTTGACCAGGACAAGTTGACCAAAAGCCAGCAGTGCACCTTTGCAGCAAGGAAGGTCAACAGCCTCCTGGGCTGCACTAGGTAGAGCATCACCAGTAGGTCAAAGGAAGGGATCCTTCCCTTCCTCTTTGTCCTGGTGACAGCCACCTGGAGTTATGGATCCAGCTCTGGGCTCCCCTGTGCAAGAGATACATGAATGTATTGGAGTGGGTCCAGCAAAGGGCTATGAAGATTAAAGTACTACAGCATCTGACATGAGGCTGAGAGAGCTGGGGAATTATATTTAAAGAAACCCAACAACCCAACAGCAGGAAGTCACCCTCCTTTCCTCCAAGGCATGTTTACCCTTACTTCTACCAGCAACTTCCTTCCTCTTTGACCCCAGGTAACTCATTATTTTATCACTTCTTTTCCTCTTTGGTGTTCCTTACTGCTCTGCATGTTGTCTCTCTTCGATGACTTAACATAAATAGTACCAGCACATTGGGCTCACCATTTCCTGCTGGCTCAGCAATCACAATTAAAATATCTCACATTAGAGTCTGATTCAAGCAGAAAGTCCTACTGGGACATGAGCTCAGTGGCAAAAGCAATAATCAACGTTTTAGGATTTGCTCGCAACCTTATTGCTTTCCTGAGATACTGAGAAATTGGGTGCCTTTAGGCACCAAATTCTGTCGTCTTATTTGTACAGGCTTTCACTTCCTTCTTTGCTCCTTCAGTTTTCCTCACTGTCTAGCCCCAAATTCCCTATGATCTTTAGGATGCCATAATCTAATAGCCACTTGCTTTATAATTTCCTAGAGTTCATCAGAATTATGGATCTTCTGCATACAGATTACTGGTATAGAATCAGGAAATCATAGAATAGTTTGGGTTGGAAAGGACCTTAAGATCATCTAGTTCCAATCTTGCTGCCATGGGCAGGGACTCCTCACACCAGACCCTGTTGCCCAAGGCTCTGTCCAACCTGGCCTTGGACACAGCCTGGGACGAAGCATTTACCACTTCTTTGGGCAACCTGTTCCACCACCACCCTCACAGTAAAGATCTATCTTATATCTAACTTGAACTTTCCCTGTTTAAGTTTTAACCAATTCCCCCTTGTCCTATCACCACAGTCCCTGATGAAAAGTCCCTCTCCATCACCCTTGTAGGCTCCCTTCAGATATTGGAAGGCTGCTATGAGGTCTCCACGCAGCCTTCTCTTCTCCAGGCTGAACACCCCCAACTTTCTCAGCCTGTCTTC
>WYDI02016285.1:0-21978 GCA_009867235.2 Psittacus erithacus
GCCTCCCAAAAGGACGCAGACACAAAGCTAAGTCATGGAGCAGGAGAGCCCTGGGCAGGCGTTGCCCATGGTGAGCCATTGTGGCTGCTGTGTAGCTTGTTCTCCTGTCTTCTGCAGATACAGACCCTGACTGGAAATGGAACAGACCATGGCGTGCTCCTGTCCTCAGCCACACAGATGGAGAGCCTGGACAATCAGCTGATTTTCATGCTGTTGAGAAGAATGAGGATATCAACAGTTACATGACACAGTTGAAAATTTAACTACCTGAACTGCACAGACCCAGACAATGACGGGACCAGACCATGGCACGCTCACTCCCTTTTCTTCGCGCTGCTCAGCCAGAGATTTCTGTAGCTTTCAGTAAAGACCTAAGGATAAGGAAGCGCAGACAGTGTCAGCGTGCACCATGTCATCTTCCCTCAACAGCTGGAGGCTAGCCACAGCCATGGAGAAGGGGAGCTCCGCACCACTCACCCTCCCTGTCTGAAACTGACCTGGAATAAAATTTTCTTATTCATGAGCCATTGGCTGATTCTTCTGCTTTGTGTGGTCTTTGGGGACAAATCGCCTGGGCCCTTTCCTTATTATCATACAATTATAGAACGTTTTAGGTTGGAAGGGAACTTCTAATCTCACCCGAATCTCCCTAATCCCAGCCATGGGCAGGGACACCTTCAGTAGATCAGGTTGCTCAAAGCCCCATCCAACCTGGCTTTTAACACTGCCAAGGATGGGGCAGCCACAACTTCTTTGGGAAGGAAGGAGTAACAAAGACAGTGTGTGATGAAGTGACCACAGTCCCCATCACCCTGTGCTGCTGGCAAGGGAATTAGAGAAAACTGGGAGTAAAGTTGACCCCAGGAAGAAGGGAAGGTGTTATTTTTAAGATTTGTTTTTCTATCTCATTTTCTTAATCTCATTTGATTAGTAATAAACTAAACTGATTTCCACAAGTCAAGTCTATTTTGCCCATAATGTCAATTGCTGAGTGATCTTCCCTGTTCTTATCTTGACCCACAAAGCTTTCATGATATTTTCTCTTCCCTGTCTAGCTGAAGAGGGAAGTAACAGAGCAGCTGGTGTCCAGACAGGGTTGACCTGCCACACTCAGCTACAAAGAGGAACAGTGCAGTTATATGAGAATCTTATTCTTAGTTTTGATTCTAATGAATGGCTGCATTACTTTTGCTCAAACTTTCAGCCAGGAAAAAAAAAACACAAAAAAAACCAAAAAAACAGAAAGAAAAAAAAAACCTCTGGCAAAAAAAAAAAAAAAAGAAAAGAAAAGACTGGAACACAAAGACTTAAAATTCAACAAAGGCTGCAAAATTTTATCTAAAGATGTCAGTAGCCACAGAGATGATGGAATAGTCTAGGTATGTGTGTATGTTCCTATATTTGACTAATATGTCTGAATATATTATTGACTTTTTTTTGTTAATACATTTAATGTAGATTATACTTCAAAACTGTTCAGATTATTTAAAAAAATATTTTAAATTATTTTAAAAAAATTGGAAATTTTAAAAAGAGTGGAAATATTTTTAATTATGAATCTTTTCCATTACTATTAAACGTCTTTCTGAAAGCTTACTTCATAGCCAGTTGCAATCACTTTTAAGATAGCTAGAATTGCTGAAAGCCCCAGCCATCTTTCTTGCAGGTTGAAAAGGCAGAGAAGTTACAAATGATAGAAAACAGACAAAAGTGGAAGAGCCTCTTTGTAGAGGATGCTTTATAAAACCCTTTGTTTTCTCCTCAAAAACAGACCATAGGGGATTCAACTTTAAATAATTATTTCAAAGAAAATTTTGAAGCAGGAGTAACTCTGTAATCTTTGTGAAACATGAGCATTAAGTACTAGAATGCATTCAGCTATGCTGACAAAGACAATGAAGCTGAATGACATCAGACTAGTAACTATCTAGTAACAGGCTTCTATGTTTGCATGGCTCATGAAGGACTGAGATAGGCATGCTGTTGTAGCAACAGGCATATGGTGAGTTTATGGGAGAAGAGATTCCTCCCTCAAGACTTCCTTTTGTGTCTGAATTATGGGAAAAAATAGAATTTAAATGTGCCATTCTCCTCACAGTAATGGTGTCATGCTCCTAGTGTCCATCTCCAGAGAGCTCCTAATTTCAGTGCAAGGAGGAGGTAAACCCTAGGATTAACCCCAGCACAACCAGCATTAAACTCGCAAGATCACTCAGTGGCAGTGGAAGAGTAGGTCTCACTGTTGTCCCATCCATAGGCAGGACAAGTTAAGCTGCTAAGTGGCTCATCCAACTTCTGTATAGGTCTATTCAGAAAAGAATATGTAAACACATCCCAGAAGTCATTTCATCAAACCATCTTGATTACTATATTATCCTCTACAATCACACTAAACAGATCTTTACTGGGTTGAGGGCTGGAAATACAGAAATAAATTTTGGTCGAGACTGCTTCCATAGAAACCCAATCTGCTATTCCACCAGTGTGTCATCTTGTCGCTGCGTCTTCTCCAAGTCTTCATTTGTGTCTTTATTGGAAAACTCAAGAGGATCAGGGCCCAGGCTTTGCTCCAGAGAGTTAATTTGTCCATATTACTTATGGGTAACAATCCTGGGCCTGTGCTAGCTTCTGAATTGATTCAGGGTGTTTGTCTGAGACACTGGCATTTGTCACAGGATAAAACATGTCAGGACTTGTATTAATGGTTGAACAGTACAGACAACAGTTTGCCAGTGCTTGGACCTGTACCTTGAACCTGCTTGCTTTCATTAGAACAGAAAGGAAATCCAGTAAAGATATTCTGACTCACTGCATGATAATACAGTAAACTACTGGCTTGGAAACATATGGTTTTGAGGTAACATTATTGGGTTTTGAATATATCAAAAATTAATGCAATAGTACTATATCCACACGTCTACAAATATTCAAAATGTTCAAAAAGACAACATGCTAGCAATGATCGCTGCTAGATCTTGAAGATAATTTGGGCACACATCTCTTAAAAAAATCCCTAAAGCCATCTGCTGATAAAAAAGGAATGCTAAATGCAAACAAAATTAATTGCTGTGAGGTTACACAGAAGTAAACAGAAGAAGATATGAAACAAAGTGTGTTCAGCTGACATGACAATTCATCAGAAAATTAACAAGACAAATATTTTGTTATTGGTTCAAAATACAAAGCAACACTACAGACCTACTTCGTGAAACAATGCAGAGATTTCTGAATGGACATCAGCTCAGAGGAAACAAAGAAGAATAAGAAAGAGAATCTTAAAATGATAGATGAAATCTGATGACCTGATAGCCTGGTATATGATTTAGCAAATAAAATAGAAAAAAGCAACTATAGTAAGTTAAAGACCCTCCACCTCTTACAGAATGATTCCACTCTAAGAGAAAGTTAGCTCCTTTAAAGATTTTTCACTGTTCTCAGTAAGGAAAAGCTTTGCTATGGAGGACAGAGAACCACATTATAACAAATTGCTTAGAGGATCCATATTGGAAGTATTTTAAGAAAGAAAATGTAAACAAACAAATAAAGCAGGTTTCCCAGTTTTACCTAAGCCACAAAGAGCAGTGATAGCATTCCCATAAACAAAACATGACTTCATGGCATGCCAGTTACAATGGGAAAATATGATGACTGAGCTGCAACATTGAACAAAGACACAGAATAAGCGGTGAGGGCATGTTTTCACCTCTGAGCTCTGAAGAAATGTATGTTTTTTGAAGATATTGGCAGGAATGTATGCTGGCTAAAAATGCCACATGCTCCAAAAATGCTTTTAACAATAATTGCCAATTCAAATAGAAAACAAGATTAGCCACATGCACTGTCAAGTGCAAAAAGAGCTTCCCTCTCTCTCCAAGGAAATGAAAGACAGATGAAGATATTGAGTTGGTTGATTCTTCATTGGCAGGATATGTTTTATGGTTTGGAGGTTGGCACCACTGCAGTAATGTAAAGCAAAGTCTTTTGTACTACAGCTGCAATGAAGGTTTATCACAGACAGAAGAACAGGAAGAAAATGTGAGATAGGGACTCTTCTACATTTCTGAATGAAAGCTCAAATATAATACAAAGAAATCAGATTTTAGAAACTCAGTACTGCCAATGGCCATATCTGGTCCAACAAAGAAATATCCAATGCCCAGTGTTCTGGACAAGTATATTACTAATGAAGAGGTAATTTCACTACATTACCAATAAAAGTTACTCTGTGGGACAAAAAAGACTAAAATACAAATCTGTTTTACTGTTTGCTTGAGTTCTTACAGCCCCTTCTAATTCCATCTGTTTAAGCCACAATCACAACTTTCTAATAGTAATAGTTACATAAAAGAAATCCCCAGCTTCATCTAGTAAAATTCATATTTATGGAAATAGAAGTAGGAATACACTGAAGAATATTCAGGACAGATTACAATGACATTGGCCATCAGCCTCTAACACTTGCAGTGCAGGCAATGGAAAAATTACATAATTGTTTTTAACTCCTGGGGTTTTGCATAAACAGTAAATTCATGTGGAAATCTTAAACTGCTTTTTGATTGCTATAACTTCAAGAGGGCAGAAACCACACCCCAGTTTTGTCCTACTATATCAGCTTTAAAATTCGCTGATAAATATCCATCTCTCAGCTCTCTCAATTTGCTTTTCATGGAGTAAATTTCAACTATTAAGCTTCATAAAGATGTGCAAAGATAGCAGCCTTTGTGCGTCTTCAGTGTCTCTTCTACAGACCAGACCATTATCCTTTTTTTATGCTATTGTCATACTATTGGCACATACTACTGTATGTGCCAATTCTCTCACATAAATTTTTCTCTGAAGACTTTAACCACCACTTTCATAAACCTTCACACAGCTGATCTATAAATTTAGCAATCCATTAACCTTTTTTTTTCCTAAGTCTTGTACTCTTTCTTCTCCCTGAGCTGCCTCTGTTCTGCAACTGCTCAGGAATCCTTCTTAAATTTTCCTGTACTTACTGATGGATATGCCTCTGCCCTTTCCTGCTGTCCATGTTTCCCTGAGTCCTTACCTTTCTTACTGATCTCCCAGATCCCTGCCGGGACATTTCATTTGACATCGCACTTTTCTGATTATCATTATTCTTCTCTGAAACTTCCCACTCTCTGTCCTTTTCTCAAATTCTTGTTGCATGACTACAATATGACTGCAATAGCTCACATCTTTTTAGTGTCCTTCCACCTGCCATTCCAGTCCTCTTCTAGTTCTTTCCTGTAACTTTCATTTCCTAATCTACTACCCAGTCTTCCTTCTCCCCTTTACAGTTACTCACCAGCTTTCCTTCTCCCAACACCTCATGATCTGAAAAACTTAACCTGTTAGTTTCTAATCTGAGACACAGCCACAGTGAATCCAGGCAACCTTACATTGTAAAGGACAATACCAGAAATTGCATTCATCCTCATCTTTGCTACTGCTATTAGACCTCCTAAAAAACTTAATGAACATTAATTCAACCTACTTCTGCTGCAGAAATATTTTATGAATGCTGTCTCAATTGCATTCCTCCAAACACTCCATACAATGCTATTCATCCTTCCCTAGCCATCTTCTAAACTGCTTACCCTCCCAAACCCTGACTGCGCTCTTTTCTCAGTGTGTTAAACTCCAGCATGAGGAAGCAGGGTGTTAGGTTATATTTGTTTGCTGACCTGAGTACATATAGCAGAATCATTGCAAGACAACTGTTTTAAAGGACATTCTTTCTCACACAGAGTGGCTGCTGAAAGATGTTGGGCATCTACACAAAACACTACCAGTGGTTGCTTTCAGTCTTAATGAATACAGTGGGAATGGACAGAGATTGCATTTAAATCCAAATATATCTGATGCCATTAATCAGGGCAGAATGACCTGGAAGCCATCCCCAACCCTCATCCCAAAAATAAATCCAAGCCCAAAAGATCAGCAACTGCTTGCCCAGAACTCATTAATAAAAAATTAAATGGAATAAAATTAATGGAAGCGTTGACCTTGAAATCCCTCTTTCTGGCTCCTCTGACAAGCAGATTCTGTTTTGCAATTTTTCCCATATTGCAGTATTTTTTCTCCTTGTTCCTGGCTGATAAGCAATGACATCTGAAGGCCAGTTATCTAAATGGCATGTGCAGATGCAAGCCATGCATTGTAAGCGTTGTACTTGTAAGAAGGTGAAGGCTGATGTGTCTCACACAATTAAGCCTCCTCAGCTAACTTCAAAGTTCAATGTACCTCATTTGTTTAGTGGTCATCTTGTCACATATACTGAAGATGCACTATTAGATTTGGCTAGAATAAGACAGCTCAATCTCCTCATTCTCAAAATGGATATGGAAACCAATTCAGAAAAAAATCACATGAACATCCAGATGCTTTCAGATTTTCTTCTTAGTCTTCTGGTACATACAGAAGTTGTCATGAAAATCAAGAGGTTGGGGTTTCTTTTTCATTAAAAGATTGTATTGTAATTTTATCCTCTTGATTTTTTAAAATTTCCTTGATTTTCCTTTTTCCTTTCTATTTTGCACTTGGTGTGCATGCAGTGCTTAGCTGTCACTGTCTATGCAAACGAAAAAAGACATGCTGTCCCTTGACACAGTATGTGGATAGGTGCCTTAAGGTGCACAGCTTCCAGTTTCTCTCCCCACCTCCTCATACCAGTGACTTTTGGGTCCCTTAGCATCATTATCAGCCCATTTTACTGCTTAGCAATCATGCCTCTATGTCAAATCACAATCCTAATCCCCAGATTTAAGATCACTGCACTTTATCTCCTAACCTTTAATGGTTAAGTTGTGCAAGGGGTGTGATCAGCAAGACCTTTTTTTCTGAATTTGGGAGGGTGATATTTACATGGTCTCTCTTTTATGAAGTCTGGCACTGAAGAGCTTGTGGAAGAAAGAAGAATGCATAAGACAAAAACTTCACACACTACTGACAAGAGCAGAGGATGCAACAGGCTAAGTTGCGGGGCATTTTTGGCTCCTTTTATATTGTACAAATGGTAAAACCTTGGCTTTCTTTCTTTCTTTTCTCCCCAAATTCCTTTGGCCATCAAAAGAAAATACCTCTGTCTTCTTTCTATTATCATAACAGGCAAAACCATCCAAGGTGTTTTCCTGGAGGCAGAGCTGAAACTTACCAAAACATTGATAATTCTTTCATCATTGTGAAAAAAGTGGTTCTTTTCCCAGCCACAAAAAAATCATAAGGTGAAGAGACAATGACCAGTGGCAATTCTGTGATCCATACTTTCCAGAATCTTAAATAAGCCATGACTGATATGAGAAAAAAATACTTGTTACATTGTCAGAAGAAAACAGTTCCAATGTGAAATGGAGGCAAACGACATTTCACTTCTATGAGAGAAAGCACTGGAATGGAGGCCCTTGTCATTGCAAAGAAGCTGCAGCAACAGACTGCAGTGAGAGGAGGCAACACTTATTTCAGGACTACTGTGTACATGATCCTCACATGATCACCTGATAGCGTTTGCATGATATGCTCTGATGAGCTTCAAGCAACCATAGTCTACTACCAGTGTGGTCCTCTGAGCTATTTCTTTATTCAACCTCAAAGATTTCTTCTCTGCAGACCTTGGCGACCTTCCTCCCTGAGGATAAACATTTTAGTAATCTGATAAATGGATAAAAAGATGCAGGGTCCACACTATTTTTCAACTCATAGTGCTGTTTATACATCACTGGATCATTGCCTGATCATGTGGAGCAAATCAGGAGGGCATGTTTTCCTTCACTCTGTACAGACATAAAAGGAAACAAATTAAATGGCAATAATACACCCGTCCTGATATGCCCAGAATATGCTTTTCTTTTAAATTCATGTACTTGGAAGGTAGTTAAGCTGAACACAAAAGCTATGTGTGGGAGGCTGAAGAGGTGGAAGTGTGGCTTCTGAGGCTAAAAGAAAATGAGTGTGGCATTTGGTTTCGCCCACAGCAAAAGGTGAATACCAGTCCAGACCTAGTCAGTTTGGTAGGGACCCTAATTGTTCAGATGACCATTTCTTCCTAAGGTGCCTGTAGGAGGCTCTGCAATAAGAAATGTCTGTATACCTGTCATGAGAAAAGGGGAAGGTTGGATCCTGAAAAATGAAACCTCCCAAGATCATGAGAATAGCCCAGAAACCATTTTAGTCTGTGTACTCTGTATGTATATTAATTATGTAGTAAGGCGCTTCTGATTTTAATATACTGAGGGGCTTTTGATGTGTTTATTTTACCTTTCTATCTATGCTACTGAATTTGGATGAAGCAGAACATAGTGAAAACAGTGTTCATGTTATCTTGTTTATTATGGTGATGTTTGTCTTAAAAGTAAGATTCTTTTCATTTAGTAGTCAAGTAACTTATTCTGTCTTTGTGTAAAAAGAAGTGACTTACAAAGAAAATTCTTTTTCACAGGAAGTTGTATGGTGTCAACATCTCTTCAGTGATACACAATGAAACAAAATTCTAAGAAGTTAAAATTACAAAAAATGTATTCTGAGAGAAAATTGACTTAATTGAAATTTCCACGCAACTGAGATGTTTTGCTTGAAATTGAATTTTGGTATTGTACAAAAATGTTTCTTTTTTTTGCAAAACAAAACCCCACTCATTTCCAACATCTTTAGGATATGATTCATTTCACGCTTTAATCAAGATCATTAGCACAGAAACATTTTAAAATATTTTCATTTTGAGAACTGCATATGTTTTTACTGAGAGAACACCTCTTTTAAAAGAAAAATAACTGATCAGATTCTTGGTAGTATAGGGAGTGCATTATTCCCTTGTTTATATTTTATCAGTCAGGCTAACTTGCTAGAGTACTTTGCTGTTAAATAAACAATCTTTCCTAGTATTTGGAAAGCACCTTTTGAAAGCATCCCCATTGATGCAATACTGGGAATGTATTCTAAACCCAGCTTCTACTAGGACTTGTTCTATTTTAAGCAAGTTTAGGAAAAAAATGTCCTTCCTTCCTTACTGCATGTATTATAACCTGATTATATTTCTACTATATGAATTTTAAAAGACGCAGTAAAGGCAAACATGACGCTGAATTACAGGATATAGCACAGAAGAACTTGGCAGAGAGTCTTTGAAATATGTATAATTTCCTGTATAATTTCCTGCTTTTTTTATTCTTGAAAACTGCAGTAGGCATAGTCTCCATATGCTGCTTTGTTCCATACGCAGGGCATGATGTGTAATTCCAACTACTATTTAGTGATGTTCTGCTAATAAAGGATAATGAGATACCATAGTATAGCAATATAATTTATGAATAGGCGTCAAATAAAGGTTTGAAAGAGATGTAAAACAAACAAGTGAGCCAACAACAGCAGCAACAACAAAAAAATTCCTCCTTCTACAACTTTGCTCCCCATAGTCTGCCCTTGAAATTAAACCAAAATCATGGAAAGCACTAATATCAGAACATTGTGAACCAGCTGTTTCTTACAGCTGACTAATTAGTCTGTATACCCAGCAAATCAAAAATATTTGTTACTGCTTAGGCAAAGTAATCCCACAGGAATTTGCATGTCATTACAATAAACTTTACTGAAATACGGGAAGAACCTCCTGCTTGAAGCAGCAGCTCTCTGCAGGCACTAAAGGGTGCTCAAGGGGAAAGAAGACCCAGCCCACAACTGATTTGCACCATTTACCCCTATCATCACCCTACTTGCTCTCCATTGCTCCTTTGGGCTGGTGGAAGCAAATCTTCAAAGCCCCAAATATCCCCTTGCTCCAGTCTGTTTTCTGCTTTCTTAGTTATGTTAATTGAGGCTGGAAAAGAGAGGAAAGAGAGTGCATGCTAACTGGAAGCTGTCCATGAAAGTATCTTTCTGTGACCCTGGCAACATAACTTAATATTTTCCATCTCAAACAAATTTTTGTTATCTGACAAAGGTCTCAAGTTAATCCCTGCCTGGAAACCTAAAAGTGACAGAAAATGATTTGATATTGCAGCTTTATCTGTCTCAATTACAGTGCCCATGGCTAGCTATACCTTATACAATGCACATCCTTGTTCTTGCACATACATTTTCTTCTTTAATACACTAGAAACTTACCCACCTACCCATACTGTAAAACATTCCCCAAGATTTGGGTGAACTTGGGGTCGTGTATAGATAATGGGGCTGAACTTGGAACTACTGCTGCAGCTGTGGTTTAGGTACCTCCAGTGAAACTGCTGTGATGAAGGGGTTGTGCACAGTTGTGTCTAGACCAAAAAATGTGCCTACCCCTAGGACTCTCCTCTATCCCAGTACCCTGGCAGGTGAAAATCCTGAACAGGACAGAACGTGCTGAAGCTCTCTCCTAGCTTTTGAGAGACGAAGGTGAGGAGGAGAAGTAAAATGATGCTTTCCTTTCCATCCCATGTGAACTGATTATGATGCTCTCACAGATCTGGAGACTGGAAATAAACCAGGTCTCACAGGACTCAAGAATTCTGTAAGTTCTATGCTGGTTGGTAAACTCTGGGGCTAATAATGCCTTTTATTCTACATTTGTACTGAACCTGTCAATGTGGTTCCAGTATGTAGCTGAGACTTCAAGGTACAAATGAAATGCAAATTTTCTTTACTTATGTTTAAAAATGATTGCTCTTTCATTCAGAAAAAATATTTCAGGAAAGGTTGCAAAATATAACATATCAAAACAGATGTACAGCGGCCAGAAAATAAATATCTTTCCCAGTTTATCTTTAGTTTCTCTGCTATGTATTTCCAGTCCTGTTAAATTACATATTATTTTGTTGAGTAATTTCTACTCTGCCTTTGTTCATAAAACTACTGTAAAAGAAAAATAGAATAATCTTTGGATCTTATTTTTAGCCCTACTGGGAATTCTCAAGCTGCAAAGGAATCACCATTTTTCTCAATTGGAACTTAGCTGTAGTAATTTAGAAAACCATTTTATGTAAATTTGAACATTACATTTGTAGAATGAAACACCTGCAACATGGTGAGATGAATTTAATGCCTTTAAGCAGCAAACAATGGTTAGAAGTAAAAAGAAAATAAACCCAGATATGACAGCATTAAAAGAGTGTAATAGAACAGATACCTGTGTGAAATGGACGTGCCCTAATTTATAGACAAGATATCATTGCCTTCATCTACACAAAGCTCAGCTGAACAATAACCAGTAGAAAACATCAAAAGGTTGGTATAGTAGAGGTTAGATGGATCCTTTGTAACAAAACAAAATGCAATATGGTACCTAAAGAACAGAATTTTAGAAGTTGTACCACAATGTGTATCTTATTTTCAGAACCGATGTTGGTGCAAATGTCCCTATGTAGGTACAGCTAGATCATTAAACACTTCAGAATCAAAGAGCATATTACTCCTACTGATGCAACTTGACAGGAATTTTTTATTAAAATGCCATTGCATCAGAAAATACTGTTTTGTTAAATTTCTTCTAATGCTATTAAAATAATAAAGCAGTCTTACAGCAGTGAATATTCACTGAATCTAAGTAAGAATCTTGGAAAATACTTGCTACATCTGTTGACTTGCTGACTGTAACATGGAGTCTTCAGCCATATGTGACTTGATCTGATTGAGAGGTCTCTTAGCTGAGGACCTCAGAAAAGCAATTTTATTTAGATCTGCATGTTTTACTCAACAATGAGTACTTAAGAACTCTTTGGAGTAAATCTGCACATGTATACATATATTTATAATAATCTATATTGTATCTATACTCCCTGTTTCCTGTTTTTCATAAATGACAATTGATTATTATCTATCAAATAGAAGGGCAGATTTGAACATAATTTTATACCAGAAAAGCAGGAGTTCTTATTATTGAGTATCAGAGCTAGTGCTCATATAGCTTTGTTTGCCTGATGACAGAGCTGTGGCTCTGCGACAGTGGTGGTGAGATCTCCAGAACACAGCTATAAAATGTAGCTTATGTGTTGGGGGGGGAATGGGTCCTTTAGCATCCAATCTCATAAACTGAGTACTTTAAAATCAACATTCAAACCTTGAATTAGGCTTAGAGTGGCCATATTCAGGAGCAAGCTAAGTGAGGCGGCATTAATATACCTGAACAGAGTGATTGTTCCTTTTTCTGTTCAGTATAATCACTGAATTATAGAAGTGGAGGGAGACAAGAGACCTCATGAGATCTTCCACTCCAAGTCTCACTTCCTTCCATTTTGGGTGCACAAAATGCCAACTGAGCAGATTTTGCACGGTATGCACCAGAGCGGGGCAAGCTCCAGAAGTCAGCAAGAGAAGAACACATGAGAGGTAATGTTTGCCATTTCCTGGCTTGTATCTGAGCTGCCAAGTGAGAATAAGGTCTGAAACAGGTGCCTTATGCAGAAACAAAATGTCCTCAAAAAAGTGGCCAGCATCTTTTCACCTCTGCGTGATATGGTCTCCTGGCTTCCTCTGAATTTTTTTCAGCTCAATTAGCCTGTTCACTTCTGTCTAAGTGCATCCTTTGACTGGATTTTAAATAGACCATCTGGAAATACTTTCTTCTCAATTTTACTTTAAAATGACCTACTTAAGAGGCTTCACCATACCTGGCGTGTCAGTATCCCTGAAGTGAGAACTGTTTTCCTAGTTTTTAACCCAGATGTCCTTTGTCACAGGTTAGGCTGTTTTATAGTTGTGCTGTCTCTGAACAAGAGAACAGTCTTATTTTTACAGCCTTTATATAAATTGGAAGACTTTAATGTTCCTTACATCTTCTCTAAGATAGAATCATAGAATAGAATCATAGAATAGTATCATAGAATAGTATCATAGAATAGTTAGGGTTGGAAAGGACCATAAGATCATCTAGTTCCAACCCCCCCTTGCCATGAGCAGGGACACCTCACACTAAACCATATCACTCAAGGCTCTGTCCAACCTGGCCTTGAACACTGCCAGGGATGGAGCATTCACAACTTCCCTGGGCAAACCATTCCAGTGCCTCGCCTCAGAGTAAAGAACTTCTTTATGTCTAATCTAAACTTCCCTTTTTTAAGTTTGAGCCCAATAGGCAAACTCAACTCTTTCAGTCTTTTCCCACTGTCATGCTTTCATAGACTATTATTATTATTCTTCAATTCTACAAAACTCACTGCAATTCATTATCTATATACCTCTCAAAGCCTGATTTCAAAATGATAGAATGTATAAATATGGCCATCAGGGAGTTGCTATTGTACAAATGAGCCCTGTTTCTGATGTAAGTTTGACATAATGTTTTCTTTGTAGCAGGGAAAGAATAGTTGCTAATATGAGAACTGGCATTTTTTTTTTACCTGTGAAATACTGAAAAGTGAGATGGGAAATTTTAAGACAAATCACTACTATCTTTCTTTGCAAAAATAGAAGCATTTACATTTTAGAATGAATTTACAAGAATTTCAGCTCTGAAGCTTGTCCTTGTTAAATCAAATTCAATGTCACAAATGTTTACGTAAGCAAGGATAATTAGTACCTCTGTAATCACTTTTACTGGCAGTCAATGAAAGAGCTGAATGCTTTATCTTTAGCCCTTTAATCTAAAGTAAAGAATAAGTCAGTGTTATGTAATCAAAATTATAATATTGAGCACAGAATTACCAGTTAAGGTTATGTATATAAGGTTTCTAGTAATTAAAAAAAAAAAATCACAGCATTTTAATTTTAAGCAAAGTTATTAACTAAGAGTTGAGTTTGCAGAATTTTCATTAGAACATTACCTCATTTTTTTCATCATGTGTTTGCACAGCAAATATTAAACAAATATTGACTAACTCTGAGTGGAATAGAAGGAAAATTTTACAGTGGTAAAAATAGACCCTGAGACTACCACACAAAGGTTGAAAATAAAAGGCATGCACAATCAAAGAAACAATTTCTTCTTCTTTTTTTTTTTTTTTTTTATTTTAGGAGTCATGCACTTCATGTACTGGAAAATTCTGTTTCATAATTACTTCTAAAGTGTTGGTAGGAAGACCGCTTTTCAAGGTACCTTGACGGTCATTTCTTTCACAGTAATTTTTTATGAGAACTAACATCCAACTTGATTTCCAGGATTAGCCCCGATTTGACTCTCTCTCATGTGACCCACAGTCTTTTGTGCCTCACTTATGCGATTTTAAAGGATGTTTTAGGGTTTTTCCATACTCAGGAGGCCTGCTCATCTGCAAGTATTTTTCTTTCTCAGGAAGTTAAATATATATAGTTATCCTAAGTGTGGATGGGCTTTTATACATGCTCAAGCAAAACCACTGATACTGGAGCAATTCATTTTCTCATAATATCTATTTGATAGAGAAATTGAAATTAATAATGTCTTACCCAGCTGTGTGTCTTTAGAACAGCTGATTTTCTCTGATTTATATGAATATGATAATGCTTCTAAAACCCGCAACACTGTTTCTAAAGATTTCTTGTGATGAAATGTTCAAAGCTCAATCTTCTTTTTCTTGTTGAGATAACTATTTCGAAAAATGACCTAGTTCTTGATGTTGCATATTGTACTTCTATTCTGTGAACCCCACTAATTTTAAGACTATAAACAAATACCTCTCTTTAACAAACAATATGGGCCAAGTTGTTCCTTTAGGGGATTTTTTGAGACAGCTGCACAGCAAATAAGTAATGAGAGTAGTGAAAGGCTTATTTACACATAGTCATTGAAGCATTCATTTCACTGATTTATAGGACAACAAAAGGTCTTTACGACACAGACCCAGCAATTTTGAGCTGAAGCCGAAACTGAAAGGATTTCTGTTTCTCCAAGCCCTCCCCAAGTATTAAAAAATCAATTTTAGGATTTGTTGCCAGAACAGATAGGTGCAGTGCAGTCCTATGTCCCAGATAATATTGATATCAGATGCTGAGTCTCCATTTTTCATACTGTAATCACAATATATACTTGCAAAAGCCTTAATAATATATGGTATGTATAAAAGTAAAATATGCAGACTTGTTTTTAACTAAAATATGAAGGTAATAATACGACTAATGCCATCAATGTTTTGAAAGTGAAATGGGTTAAACGTAAATGTGCTGATTTTGGGACACCAAAGTAGGGCATGATTTTCATAACCATTGAACATATTCTGATCCCACTGACATGGTTGATTGATATTCATAATTTCTTCTACCATAATGTTCTCATAATTCATTATTCTCATAATGAAAAAAAAATCCAGAAATAACCCAAAAGATTCACACTTATTTGAATTCTGGAAAATTTCATTGCATTGAGACAGTCACAAATATCAGTGTATTTAGCCTATGCAAAAAGAAGGTTAAGAAATATTCTCACAGTTTATGGTCTTTTCTACCAAGTCAGGCTGATCAACAGATCACAGTCAATAAGTTTGTCAAAAACACACAACTTCAGTGAGTGAAAAAAAGTCTACTAATGACATTTGGTTATGGTTTTAGGGACAGATCTGAGTTCTGATTGCTTTTAGAATCCTTCTCATCCTGCTACTGTGATTGAGATGCTGAAAGTAGGAATCTCGACCCAAGAGAGGAAAGTTTTTTAGGAGAAGCACATTGCATTTTTCAAAACTAAAGAGAATTGACATATTGCAGGACACAGATGTGCATCTTGCTTGGCTAAAGACTGCAGGCATGCAATGCTACAGCCAGCCTGCTAGTAGTGGAGCTTCAATAAATCTAGAATTATAAGTATTTGGGCTCAGCTCTCTGTTGTGGATCAGCTCTCTGTACCTGTTTCTCAGATCTAAAGTCTCTCCCTCAGTCCCTCCATGTATCTACAGCACAAGGTCCTAAAGTTATACAGAATGAAGATTTGAAAATAAGTAATCTGAATTACAGGTGTCTTCTAGGATTTTAAATCAATAGTGTGAATATTTGCTTACAAAAATGTCTTTTGTCATTACTGTTGTTAAAAAATCATTTCTATAGCTCTCAAAGTATGAAACTTTGCCTTTCCAGTTCACAGAGTTTTAGGAATGATTCACACATAGATGATAAAATTGTCTTAATAGCCTTGCTGTCCTATTCAGGAAACATCCCTGCTTGCAAGCCGGTTGGAACTTACAGTTAGTTTGTGGTGGTATACTATCAATGCTATTATCAGTGTAGCTGAAAAGAAAAATTTAGAAATATCAATAAAAATTACTTTGGGATGTCTTTGAAAGGGATGATCTCTCAATTTCAAAATCATTCAGTTCAGAAGCATTACTGGAATCAGGTACTATTATGGTAAATGGTACATTTTCACTTGATTTATTAGTCAAGGGCAGAAAAAAAATTGCTTACACTCTCTTCTAAAGGTTAAAAAAGTATACTTATAATAGACTACATGTTTCTTAGAAGGAAAAAAACCCAACTCTATTATATTTTATGAGCACAGATTCCTTAATTTTCCTTCATACCTCATATATTCCAACTTCCGATGTCACCCCTGCAAAGTTATCAAACAGAAAATATTTTAGGAAATTTAAATACTGCTTGGATAAAATGTTGTAAAAAGGCAGGGTATCCATGCATAGGCTGATTTTCAGGGCTCATATCAACACTGATAATTATGCATTATTCCAGACTAGATTTAAATGCACGAATAAATTTTGTGGCATAGGCAACATCTGTAATTTTAAAATCAACTGCTGTAATTTTAAAAATTTTCACAATAATGTGTTTGAGATTGCAACTCCAAACATCAGAACGTCTTAGAATTAAATTAAAACAATTAATAATATTTTGTACAATTAAAACCCAGTTTCCAGGTATTGCATATAGAATGGTTTGTGTTATTTAGCTGTCTTTTTCTCCCCTCTAAGGAAAAGACTTTATTTTCCTTTGAAAAGCATTGAATTGTACTTCTACATCATTCTGAGTGGAATTAAATTACTTTAGTAAATGAATGAACATTTTTGTCTTTTCTTCCTACCTCACTGTCCTATCCTGGTATCACTTTTGATCCTGTTCTAAGTCAACTATCTATGGCTAATCAAACCAACTGCAAAATGTAATAGAAGACATGGAAACACAAGCTACAGTATTTTCCAGGTCTCTGTTTACACACATCTGTGGCAGCCTTGACACGGACAGTGGTATATGGTCAGCTGCTGCAGTTATTTCTTCAAAAAATCCTAGTTCAGTGATTGCTCAGAGAGGATATGACAAATCAGTTGCGTTCAAAGCCAAAAGCAGAAAGCAAGCTCATCCTTCCTTCTATTTCCTTCCTTCCACTCTTATTCCCTCAAAACCATGTTTCAGTGAGATTCTTGCATATTTTCCAGATATTATGCCCATTAAATGCATTTAAAAGTGTAAAAACTTGCTTGCAAAAAAAAATTCTAAAAATGCTTATAGGGATGTCAAATGGACAAGTGCAAACAGCTTTGAATCAGCTACAGTTTGGAAGCAGCATGTACATGCTAGTGAAGTGATAAGCATGTGCTAAGCCACTATTGAAGTATCTAATACTTTATCATGATATCACTGGAGCTAGCTAGTGATATTTATCATAAATGTATTGTTTAGTCTCGAGCAAGCATATAATAGCATTATTCAAATACATCCTTTAGAAGAAATGCTTTGTTAATAAATTTTTATTTCAGTTTGGCTCAGAAAGCCTTCTTCTTTAGGCAAAGCCATGGATAGGCATGAGGAAAGAGACCGAGGACAGAAGATACCCAGGATTCTTCTGCTCCACTCTGACTCTGGCTCCTTGCTCAGCCTTCCTTGAGTATGAGCTCTGTGAGGCCTTTGGGAGACTCTGCAGATATGTGAAGGTCAGTGGCTTCTCCAGACACCCTGCATCCTTCCATCATCTTCTGCATGTGCTGGTGTGCACACCAGGAGGCACACACAATCTAATTCATCCCAAGACAGTTCATTGTCTCTGGGATTGAGGTCTGCATTAAGAAGTTTTAATATGGAACATGTAGCAACCTTCAATCCCTTTTATGCCATATATGGCATGAAAAATATTGGAATAACTTCAGAAAACTCTTTATTTGTTTCCCATGTAGAAGAAAAAAGATTTTGCAAGCATCATCTGGTAATGGCCTGTAAAAATGTCTTACACCATAAAGGTCATACTCAGATGAAAAAGCCAGTGAAGTCAAGTGACATTTGTTTCAATATAGTTTGGTTTAAAATCATAGAATCATAGAATGGTATAGAGCAAGTTATATGAGACACAGGTAAGACAGAACTAAGGAGAATGATTAATGCCATTCAAGAGTATGTACAGACAAAACATTATTAAACTAACATAATACTATTTAAATGAAATTACAAGTTTGGCTGATAAAGGTAGCACTGGTGATAGAACTCAAAGATTTACATGTAAACCTCTGCAAGGAATTTGACATGAGTTTTCATGACATGTTGATTGATAAAGCAAAATAGCATAAAATTAACATGATTCAGATTAGATTCAGCCTGTATCCTGGGCTGCATCAAAAGAAACATGACAAGCAGGTCGAAGGAGGTGATCCTGCCCTTCTACTCTGCTCTTATGAGACCTCACTTGGAGTATTGTGTGCAGTTCTGGTGTCCTCAACATAAAAAGCACATGGAACTGTTGGAACAAGTCCAGAGGAGGGCCACGAGGATGATCAGGGGTCTGGAGCACCTCCTGTATGAAGATAGGCTGAGAAAGTTGGGGCTGTTCAGCCTGGAGAAGAGAAGGCTGTGTGGAGGGCTCATAACAGCCTTCCAGTTTCTGAAGAGGGGCTATAGGGATGCTGGGGATGGACTGTTCATTAGGGACTGTAGTGACAGGACAAGGGGTAATGGTTTCAAACTTAAACAGGGGAAGTTAGGGAAGTTTAGTTTAGACATAAGGAAGAAGTTCTTTACTCTGAGTTGAGGCACTGGAATGGGTTGCCCAGGGAAGTTGTGAATGCTCCACCCCTGGCAGTGTTCAAGGCCAGGGTGGACAGAGCCTTGAGTGATATGGTTTAGTGTGAGGTGTCCCTGCCCATGGCAGGGGGGTTGGAACTAGATGATCTTAAGGTCCTTTCCAATCCTAACTATTCAATGTTTCTATTCTATGATTCTATGATTCTAGATACATAAACTGATGACTGGTCTCCGCTTTCACCTGTAGAGAGAGATCTTCATGAGGACATAGGTTTTCACCAGGACATGCAGGGATCCTTGATCCAAGCAAGGAATTTTTTCAAATCAACATTAAAGGAGAAAACAGAGCAATTACTGATCAAATTTACACATTAACAAATTTAAGCAAGAGGTAAAAAACCAAAGAAAGATCATCAATGCAGAAAGGTCCTTATTATTTTTTTGCCTGGATATAATTTAATGTAGTTAAGCATGCAGCCGTCATTGGCTTTCTGAAAAGTGTTTTGACCTCCAAAGAACTTTCAAAGGGATTTACGCAATATAGTAGATGACCAGCCTCTGATGGTAAGCCTCTGATCTGATTCTTTCACACTTCTATGTTGTCAGCCAATTCAACAGCGAAATGTCAGGAAAAGCAGACATTTCATTTTACCACTATATTTACTGTACAATAAGCCATTTCTTATTGTAACCAGACAAGTGGTGGAAAGCTAGAATGCACACTTCAACAGACATTTTCATACCTTTATATGGACTATCTCAAGATACAGAAATCCAAGTATTTTTTAAATATGCAATGATACTGACATTCAAATGAGTGTAAGTTTCATAAATTTTCAGCAGATTGTGTTTTTAATAATGAATTTTATTCTGGGATTTTTCTTTTCATGGATTGTTTCATTTCTACATAGTTGTGTATAATGTAAGGTGATGATCCTCATAGTTAGTGAAACACTGGAACAGTTTCTAGAGAGCTGTCTGATGCCTCAAGCTTGTCAGTGTTTAAGAGGCATCTGGACAATACTCTTAATAATATACTTTAAATTTTGGTCAGTCCTGAAATGGTAAAGTAAATGGACTAGATGATTATTGGAAGTCCCTTCCAACTTGAACTATTCTATTCTGTTCTATTCTATTTTAACCTGTCCCCTAACTCTCTTAGGAAACAATCTTTCTGGCATCTTATTACTTAATTATATTGATTATATCAATAAGAATTTACAGAGATTACACCGTGCATAAGTAAAAAGCATACATCCCTTTCCTAATTTATTATATCCATTAAACATTTTTTGCTTTACAATCAAAAATCTAAGAAGATATTGTTACTTATTCATAAACAAAAATATCAACACTATTAAAAACAAATACTTAAGGCAAATAATGCAAATAAACATAATTCTAAACCCTATCTAATTATGATATTTATATTCTTTTTATGCAATTTAAAACATATAAAAAGCTGAAATAACTTTTATGACAGTGTGTCTTGAAGCATTTTATGAGATTATAGAATCATAAAATGATTCAGGTTGGAAGGGACTTCAGGAAGTCCCTGGTCCAACCTCCTGATCACAGCACAGTCAACTGTTGGGTCAGACCAAATTTATCAAATTAAGCTGGGGCTTGAAATCCCTTGAAACCTGAAAAACTACAGAGACTGCACAATCTTGCTGGGCAGTGTGTGCAGCTGCCTGACTGTCCTTGTAGGGAAAAGCTTCTCCTTGCACCCAGTCTGAACGTGTTTGACATTATACTGTTTATTCCTTGTTCGGGTATCATGTACTGCTACATAGTGCCTGGCTCCTTCTCCTTGGTAACTTCCTTGAGGTTCTGGTGCAATGAGTCAAATATTTGTATTGTAACAAAACATTTTTGTGTTCTGTGCATAATAAATCGCCACTTTACATAAATACTAGGGCTAGAACCCTTCCATTAGCAACCATTTTAGCATCATTCCCACTGGTTTTCATTTTGGTAACACCTGTCTGTAACGTCTGTAAATAATCATGTCACACTGATACAAACAAGCCTTATAGCTAAACACTGGCAGAACTATTTGCATAGTTTAACAAAGGAAAGTTAAGCCACGACCTGTTAACAGGGAGGACAAAATATGGATGTCTTCTTTGACCTAGCAGAACACAACAAAAGCCCAAGGCTGAATGCTGAAACAGTGCCAATTCATGCCAGAAACAAGGTGTTCACTTTTAACACTGGGGATAAACAGTGCTTCAAATAACCTGCCTGAGGTCATGGCATTCTCTTCGGGAAATATTGAGCAGGACTGAATGCTTTTTTCCCTAAAAGATATACTCTACTTCAAACAGGAACAAAATCAGGAGCATCCTGTGGCTTGTATTATGCAGGGGGTCAGACGAGATGATCACGATGGTCCCTTCTGGCCTTAACATCTATGAATCTAAATGGAACGTAGCACAAGGAGAACTCAAATCCGCCCACAGATTTAATAAAAGCCGAGAACACATGACTGACCCAAAGGCAATTTTGAAAGTTGTTAGCTTGACTGACTGCTGATAATGTAGTGCTCTGCCAGGTGGTCAGACAAGTGAATGAACACTTTTCACAGCCTGACATCTGGGTTTTCAGGCAGTCATGTTCATCACATGCAGCAATGCTATCAATTAGAGTAGATGAGGAAAGTTTAAGCCATTAGGAATTTTTTTTTTAAAGAAATAAACAAGAAAATTCATCTTGCTTAGTTTTATAACCTCACAAAATAATAGGATTCATTGTATATTGCAGCACTTATTTTTTACTTATACATAAATATCTAGTAATTATGAACACTACATGCCAATTTACTCAGACTTTAACACTGGTATTTAGTTTGAATTCTTAGCTGTAAACCTTATTATTAACTCTGTAGTGAAAAACCAAAAACTACAAAGGAAGAAGGCATAGCTATACCTGACATAATGGCTGAGCCTGAATTTTTCATTTCCATATGTTGTGGTTTAAGCTTAGTCATAAATTAGAAAAGCATGTAGCCTGCTCGTTCCCCCCCACAACCTGTCCGTCCCTGTCCCCACCCCGCCACCCCCCCCCGGAGGGATGAGGAGGAGAATCGAAAGAATGTAACTCCCATGGGTTGAGATAAGAACAGTCCAGTAACTAAGGTAT